>OY986040.1:80848225-80980542 GCA_963920215.1 Nineta flava
TAATATTATTATTATTATTATTATTATTATTATTATTATTATTATTATTATTATTATTATTATTATTATTATTATTATTATTATTATTATTATTATTATTATTATTATTATTATTATTATTATTATTATTATTATTATTATTATTATTATTATTATTATTATTATTATTATTATTATTATTATTATTATTATTATTATTATTATTATTATTATTATTATTATTATTATTATTATTATTATTATTATTATTATTATTATTATTATTATTATTATTATTATTATTATTATTATTATTATTATTATTATTATTATTATTATTATTATTATTATTATTATTATTATTATTATTATTATTATTATTATTATTATTATTATTATTATTATTATTATTATTATTATTATTATTATTATTATTATTATTATTATTATTATTATTATTATTATTATTATTATTATTATTATTATTATTATTATTATTATTATTATTATTATTATTATTATTATTATTATTATTATTATTATTATTATTATTATTATTATTATTATTATTATTATTATTATTATTATTATTATTATTATTATTATTATTATTATTATTATTATTATTATTATTATTATTATTATTATTATTATTATTATTATTATTATTATTATTATTATTATTATTATTATTATTATTATTATTATTATTATTATTATTATTATTATTATTATTATTATTATTATTATTATTATTATTATTATTATTATTATTATTATTATTATTATTATTATTATTATTATTATTATTATTATTATTATTATTATTATTATTATTATTATTATTATTATTATTATTATTATTATTATTATTATTATTATTATTATTATTATTATTATTATTATTATTATTATTATTATTATTATTATTATTATTATTATTATTATTATTATTATTATTATTATTATTATTATTATTATTATTATATTATTATTATTATTATTATTATTATTATTATTATTATATTATTATTATTATTATTATTATTATTATTATTATTATTATTATTATTATTATTATTATTATTATTATTATTATTATTATTATTATTATTATTATTATTATTATTATTATTATTATTATTATTATTATTATTATTATTATTATTATTATTATTATTATTATTATTATTATTATTATTATTATTATTATTATTATTATTATTATTATTATTATTATTATTATTATTATTATTATTATTATTATTATTATTATTATTATTATTATTATTATTATTATTATTATTATTATTATTATTATTATTATTATTATTATTATTATTATTATTATTATTATTATTATTATTATTATTATTATTATTATTATTATTATTATTATTATTATTATTATTATTATTATTATTATTATTATTATTATTATTATTATTATTATTATTATTATTATTATTATTATTATTATTATTATTATTATTATTATTATTATTATTATTATTATTATTATTATTATTATTATTATTATTATTATTATTATTATTATATTATTATTATTATTATTATATTATTATTATTATTATTATTATTATTATTATTATTATTATTATTATTATTATTATTATTATTATTATTATTATTATTATTATTATTATTATTATTATTATTATTATTATTATTATTATTATTATTATTATTATTATTATTATTATTATTATTATTATTATTATTATTATTATTATTATTATTATTATTATTATTATTATTATTATTATTATATTATTATTATTATTATTATTATTATTATTATTATTATTATTATTATTATTATTATTATTATTATTATTATTATTATTATTATTATTATTATTATTATTATTATTATTATTATTATTATTATTATTATTATTATTATTATTATTATTATTATTATTATTATTATTATTATTATTATTATTATTATTATTATTATTATTATTATTATTATTATTATTATTATTATTATTATTATTATTATTATTATTATTATTATTATTATTATTATTATTATTATTATTATTATTATTATTATTATTATTATTATTATTATTATTATTATTATTATTATTATTATTATTATTATTATTATTATTATTATTATTATTATTATTATTATTATTATTATTATTATTATTATTATTATTATTATTATTATTATTATTATTATTATTATTATTATTATTATTATTATTATTATTATTATTATTATTATTATTATTATTATTATTATTATTATTATTATTATTATTATTATTATTATTATTATTATTATTATTATTATTATTATTATTATTATTATTATTATTATTATTATTATTATTATTATTATTATTATTATTATTATTATTATTATTATTATTATTATTATTATTATTATTATTATTATTATTATTATTATTATTATTATTATTATTATTATTATTATTATTATTATTATTATTATTATTATTATTATTATTATTATTATTATTATTATTATTATTATATTATTATTATTATTATTATTATTATTATTATTATTATTATTATTATTATTATTATTATTATTATTATTATTATTATTATTATTATTATTATTATTATTATTATTATTATTATTATTATTATTATTATTATTATTATTATTATTATTATTATTATTATTATTATTATTATTATTATTATTATTATTATTATTATTATTATTATTATTATTATTATTATTATTATTATTATTATTATTATTATTATTATTATTATTATTATTATTATTATTATTATTATTATTATTATTATTATTATTATTATTATTATATTATTATTATTATTATTATTATTATTATTATTATTATTATTATTATTATTATTATTATTATTATTATTATTATTATTATTATTATTATTATTATTATTATTATTATTATTATTATTATTATTATTATTATTATTATTATTATTATTATTATTATTATTATTATTATTATTATTATTATTATTATATTATTATTATTATTATTATTATTATTATTATTATTATTATTATTATTATTATTATTATTATTATTATTATTATTATTATTATTATTATTATTATTATTATTATTATTATTATTATTATTATTATTATTATTATTATTATTATTATTATTATTATTATTATTATTATTATTATTATTATTATTATTATTATTATTATTATTATTATTATTATTATTATTATTATTATTATTATTATTATTATTATTATTATTATTATTATTATTATTATTATTATTATTATTATTATTATTATTATTATTATTATTATTATTATTATTATTATTATTATTATTATTATTATTATTATTATTATTATTATTATTATTATTATTATTATTATTATTATTATTATTATTATTATTATTATTATTATTATTATTATTATTATTATTATTATTATTATTATTATTATTATTATTATATTATTATTATTATTATTATTATTATTATTATTATTATTATTATTATTATTATTATTATTATTATTATTATTATTATTATTATTATTATTATTATTATTATTATTATTATTATTATTATTATTATTATTATTATTATTATTATTATTATTATTATTATTATTATTATTATTATTATTATTATTATTATTATTATTATTATTATTATTATTATTATTATTATTATTATTATTATTATTATTATTATTATTATTATTATTATTATTATTATTATTATTATTATTATTATTATTATTATTATTATTATTATTATTATTATTATTATTATTATTATTATTATTATTATTATTATTATTATTATTATTATTATTATTATTATTATTATTATTATTATTATTATTATTATTATTATTATTATTATTATTATTATTATTATTATTATTATTATTATTATTATTATTATATTATTATTATTATTATTATTATTATTATTATTATTATTATTATTATTATTATTATTATTATTATTATTATTATTATTATTATTATTATTATTATTATTATTATTATTATTATTATTATTATTATTATTATTATTATTATTATTATTATTATTATTATTATTATTATTATTATTATTATTATTATTATTATTATTATTATTATTATTATTATTATTATTATTATTATTATTATTATTATTATTATTATTATTATTATTATTATTATTATTATTATTATTATTATTATTATTATTATTATTATTATTATTATTATTATTATTATTATTATTATTATTATTATTATTATTATTATTATTATTATTATTATTATTATTATTATTATTATTATTATTATTATTATTATTATTATTATTATTATTATTATTATTATTATTATTATTATTATTATTATTATTATTATTATTATTATTATTATTATTATTATTATTATTATTATTATTATTATTATTATTATTATTATTATTATTATTATTATTATTATTATTATTATTATTATTATTATTATTATTATTATTATTATTATTATTATTATTATTATTATTATTATTATTATTATTATTATTATTATTATTATTATTATTATTATTATTATTATTATTATTATTATTATTATTATTATTATTATTATTATTATTATTATTATTATTATTATTATTATTATTATTATTATTATTATTATTATTATTATTATTATTATTATTATTATTATTATTATTATTATTATTATTATTATTATTATTATTATTATTATTATTATTATTATTATTATTATTATTATTATTATTATTATTATTATTATTATTATTATTATTATTATTATTATTATTATTATTATTATTATTATTATTATTATTATTATTATTATTATTATTATTATTATTATTATTATTATTATTATTATTATTATTATTATTATTATTATTATTATTATTATTATTATTATTATTATTATTATTATTATTATTATTATTATTATTATTATTATTATTATTATTATTATTATTATTATTATTATTATTATTATTATTATTATTATTATTATTATTATTATTATTATTATTATTATTATTATTATTATTATTATTATTATTATTATTATTATTATTATTATTATTATTATTATTATTATTATTATTATTATTATATTATTATTATTATTATATTATTATTATTATTATTATTATTATTATTATTATTATTATTATTATTATTATTATTATTATTATTATTATTATTATTATTATTATTATTATTATTATTATTATTATTATTATTATTATTATTATTATTATTATTATTATTATTATTATTATTATTATTATTATTATTATTATTATTATTATTATTATTATTATTATTATTATTATTATTATTATTATTATTATTATTATTATTATTATTATTATTATTATTATTATATTATTATTATTATTATTATATTATTATTATTATTATTATTATTATTATTATTATTATTATTATTATTATTATTATTATTATTATTATTATTATTATTATTATTATTATTATTATTATTATTATTATTATTATTATTATTATTATTATTATTATTATTATTATTATTATTATTATTATTATTATTATTATTCTTATTATTATTATTATTCTTATTATTATTATTATTATTATTATTATTATTATTCTTATTATTATTATTATTCTTATTATTATTATTATTATTATTATTATTATTATTATTATTATTATTATTATTATTATTATTATTATTCTTATTATTATTATTATTATTATTATTATTATTATTATTTTTATTATTATTATTATTATTATTATTATTATTATTATTATTATTATTATTATTATTATTATTATTATTATTATTATTATTATTATTATTTTTATTATTATTATTATTATTATTATTATTATTATTATTATTATTATTATTATTATTATTATTATTATTATTATTATTTTTTTTTTTTTGCGGCAGGGAGGTGGGAAATGCATTGACGCACTGAGTGTGGGACTCCTGGCAAACAGCCAGACTACCCACTAAAACCCACCCCCCTTCTTGGGGCTTCGAGAACCAGCTCATTAGCCCCCGCAGGTTAAAAAATAACAAAAACAAAACTTAACAAATAACAAAATATCACAACACTACCTAGTCAAATGAATTGACTAGGTATGAAAAAAATAACCAAAAATAAAATATATAAAAAAATAACAACAAAATATAAACAACAAAAACAACAACAACAAATAACAACGTTGCAATGAAGGTGTAAAAGGCCTTCACTGCAAAAAATAAAAATACTTAAAAAAATAGATAACAATATAAAAAAAAAATTTAAAACTTAATAACTAGATAACAATAAAAACTATTAAAAACTAAAAAATATAACAACGTGTAATAGTGTGGGTGTAAAGAGCCCACACTATTACAATAAAAACAATAAAACCTAAATGCTAAGTGTAATAAAATGTGATATTGTGGGTGTAAAGGGCCCACAATATCACAGATAAAATCAATAAATAGTCTAAAATCACAAAACATTTAAAAACAAGATAAAACTGTACGAGGCTGTAAGTAAAACACATAAAAGAGACGACTTTTTAAAAACAAGAGATGTTTCCTCTAGAGTCTCCGTAGAAGGTGAGATTCATTTAAAAATGTAATCATCCTCTTCACGGAGCTCGCATTATACGATAATGCACGTGCTACATTTTTTCGAAGCCGTAGTCTTTGCCGTAAAGGTTCAAAGACTACACACTCCTCAACAATATACCTCACGGTTTGCACTGTCCTGCAAACAGTGCACCTTGGCTGATCCTCACCGCAGAGAAGATATGCATGCGAGATTTGAGTGTTGCCTATTCGCAAACGCGTAAGGGCCACACTCTCTCTACGGCTCAGATTTACAGGTGCCGGCATCTTATTGGTGCTTGGCTTGACCTGTTTGAGCTTTTCCGTGAGGTTGTTCCACTCACGCTGCCATTTTTCATGAATTTTGAAACGTATGCACACTTTCAGGTCTTCTGGGCGTATGGGAATTAGATCCAGGTGGTCTGAATCAGCCGCGACCCGCGCAACTTCATCAGCCACCTCATTCCCATGTATACCCACGTGCCCAGGTGTCCATACAAAAACGATGGACATGTGCTGGAGCACGTGGAGTATCGCCTGGATGTTTTGCACCAGAGGGTCCCTTGAAAGCGTGCACATTAGTGCTTGCAGCACGCTCAACGAGAACAAATGAGGAATGTATTGTGAAGGTTCGAAAACTGTTCACAATATCGCAGGGCTTGAAAAATTGCATATAATTCAGCAGTGTATACGGATGCCTGTGGGGAGAGCGACCAAGTGTGTGAGCTATTGCCAATGGCAATAGCGCTCCCCACACCAGACATGGTTTTAGATCCATCCGTATACACGCACAGAGAGTCATTGTATTCGCTTATAATTTGCTGAAAGCAGGTCCGATAGTACTGGGAACTGGTCTCATCTTTACGGAGACCAGCCAGGTCAAAACGGCACCTTACCTTTGGGATCAGCCAAGGAGGTACTTCCTGAAAACTATAGGGAAGTACCTGAGCGAATTCTAGATTAAGACTCTCTAAAAGCTCCTGCGTTCGAACGGCCAGAGGTCTTGTGACCGTGGCACGTCTCTCATAGAGTCTCCTCAGAAATCTGGATTTTCTGAAAAGAGCCGGGAAGTTAAGATGATTGGGTTTTGCCCATACCCCTGCGACATAATTGAGGAGCAGGCGCTCACGCCTCAACCTCAATGGGGGCAATCCCGACTCTACACATAGACTCATAGAGGGACTCGTTCGAAAGGCTCCTGTAGCAAGTCTAATGCCTGCGTGGTGAATAGGATCTAGGATTTTGAGCGATGACGTCCGGGCGGAGGAGAATACTACACAGCCATAATCCATCCTGGGCAGAACCAGCGATGAATAGAGCCGCAGTAGCATCTCCCGGTCCGCACCCCACGATGTACCAGCCAATCCCTTAAGCACATTCATTGCCTTGCGACAACTCGCTGCCAGGGATTGGAGGTGTGGACGCCACGTTAGTTTCTTGTCAAAGACAAGTCCCAGAAACCTAATAGAGTAGGCACATCCAAGGCGGGTACCCTTTAAGTAAAGGATCGGATCAGGATGTGCCTTGCGTTTTCTACAGAAATGGACCACTTGAATTTTAATTGTGGAGAACCGAAAACCAACACTTTCTGCAGAATGCACCACTTCGTTGATGCCCTGCTGGAGTCTCGTTTCAATTGTATCCATTGATGGAGCTCCATAGAAAATTGCAAGGTCATCAACATACAGACATTGACGAATCGTGGCTGAAGCTGCGATGTGATTGACCGCTATAGCAAAAAGGGTGACACTAAGCGTCGAGCCCTGGGGAACACCATTCTCCTGGGAATGGATCCCAGAGTCAGTGCCACCCACCCGGACACGAAATTTGCGGTCACACATAAAACTTTGAATGAACTGAGGCAGAGATCCTCTTAGACTCTAGTAATGCAGCTTCCTGACAATGCCATAACTGCCTCCAAGTCATATCATATGCTTTCTCCAGGTCGAAGAACACTCCCACAAAGTGATAGCCCCGGAGAAAGTTGTCGTGAATGGCATTCTCAAGGCGAACAAGTTGATCCGTCGTCGAATGGTATTGGCGGAATCCTTTCTGATATTTACTTATCAGATGATTAGTTTTCAGCCACCAGACGAGACGTCTGTTCACCATTTTTTCCAATCTTTACACTCTTTAAGCAGCGGGATAATAATGGCTTCCCGCCATTGCTGAGGGTAAACGCTCTGCCGAAAAATATTGTTGTATAGATCCAGTAATCCGCACTTACCAGGATAAGGCAGATTCTGGATCATGGCATAATGAATTGTATCGGGGCCAGGTGATGTATCTTTTGACCCCTTTAGCGCCTCCAGTAGTTCTTGCATTGTAAAATCGTTGTTATACTGGAGGGATTCATCTGAGAAAAAATCAAGATCATCATGTTGTTCGTGATGCATCTTGATCCGCAGGAAATCCGGGTCATAATTTTGGGAGTTGCAGACGCGCTTGAAATGCTCCGCTAAACACTCAGCGATTTTGGCACGCTGCGTTACGACTCGGCCATCCAAATTGAGGAGGGCAGGCGCCGGTGATGAGGAGAATTTCCCCGAAATTGCCTTCACCCTCCTCCATACCTCCGAAGATGGTGTGGAGGTATTGATGGCCGAAACATATTGCTCCCAAGATAGCCTTTTCTGTTCTCGGATAGTTCTTGTTGCTATAGATCTCTTTCTCTTAAAGGCTATCAAATTTTCCTGCGTGGGGCGTCTTTTCAATTTGTTAAACGCCCTCTTTTTCTCTGCAACCGCTACTCTCACGACATCATTCCACCAAGGAACTTTTCTCTTAGGTGGAATGCCGGAAGACTTACTTATAGCGTGTGTAGCTGCTTCAATGACTTTGGAGGTTATTTTGCACACATCCTCTTCTACGTCTCCCCCCAACGAGGGAACTTGAAAACTTTCCATGAAAGTGTCCCAGTTGGCTCGACGAAGACGCCATCTCGGCGAAGTAGGATGTGGACACATCGGTGAGTTATGAGAAATTTTGATGGGTAGATGGTCACTCCCACAAGGATCAGGGAGTACCATCCATTCCAGTCGATGAGCCAGAGCTGGTGAGCATAGTGTCAGATCAATTGCTGACATCTCACCAGTTCTGGCGTTCAATCGTGTTTTCTCACCGGTATTTAAAAGAAACGTGTTTGACTCATCCAAAAAACTTTCGATGAGTCTCCCACGTGCGTCTCTATGCTCACAGCCCCACAATTGACTGTGAGCGTTAAAATCACCTAGCATCAGAAATGGTTGTGGAAGTTGCAAGGTCAAACGGGCCAGATCTTCGATACTCCAATCGAAGTCCGGCAGATATATGGTGCATACTGTGAGTTCGAGCGTTCCGTATATTCTTACAGCTATAGCTTGTAGGGGGGTGTCAAGGCGAAGGGCCTGGTAAGATAGGCCCCGCCTTTAAATATTGCAACACCTCCCCTTGCTCGAACATCTGGCAGAACATCTAGCCGGCGGATGGTATAACCCTTCAGGGTATATGTCTCCGCCGGTCTAAGATGTGTTTCTTGTATACATACACACAAAGGTGTATGCTCTGCCAGAAGCATGTTTACCTCACAGTAGCGTTGTTTAATACCATTGCAATTCCACTGTAATATATTAACCATTTCTATTGGCTAGGATGGGTTGCCCCAGGAAGTTGTGGGATCACTTCCTGGGTTTCCCCTTCGGCCAGCCTCGTTTATCCCTCCTAGTCGTCTCCTTGTCAAAGAATGAGACGGAATCGGAATCCGTCTCCGACGTCTTCTTGTAGGAGACGACGACCCTTTTTTCTCAATCTGGGAGGCTACTCGAGCGCAGCTTGTGCGCTGGGCTGCCCCCCGGCGATGTTGAAGCCGGAGGCCTGGACGTCTCCGACTTCGGTGAGCTCAGCTCCGCCTGCAGAGCCGGCTCACCCCGTGATGAAGATGGAGGTGGAGTCCTTTCTCGATCCACCTCCATCCTTTTCTCTTCTGAGGTGGGCTTACTGGTTGCCACCTCCGAAACTTTCACGTCAGTCTTCAGGGTCTCTCTCTTGCGTTTTGTAGTAGTTTAAGGAGGAACCTGAATAGGCCCCTCCGGAGAAGTTTTAATAACTTTAACTGGCCTTGCTGACGCTTGGCCTTCACTTTTTTTATTTAAAAACTCGCTGATGATTTTCATCATCAGCGGAGCAAGCTCTTTAGCCAGAGCTGAAGCGTCAGCTGAAGGGGTAGGAGTACTCGTGACGCGGGCATAGGAGACGGCAGGCTGATTGCGAGGGCCGGAGCCCATCACCCTCCTGCGCGCCTCAGGATAAGTGAGCTTATCCAGAACTCTCACTTTCTGGATAGCCATTTCCTCTTTGTATTTGGGGCAGTTCCTCGACTTTGCCGAGTGACTACCCCCACAATTTACACATATAATTGGCTCATTGCACGGTCTTCCTTCGTGCAACGGCTCCCCGCATACACAAATTTGAGGCCTTTCACACCTTCCGGCCGTGTGCCCGTATTTCTGACACCGATAGCATCGCATCGGTGCCGGAATGTACAGACGCACGGGTATTTTCTTATGAATGCCAGCGTCGATGGTTGCTGGCAAATCAATTTTGCTGAAGGTAAGTTGGAGAAGAGATGAGTCTTTCAACTCACCATCCTGCCTCCACTTTATCCTTCGGGCCTCAATCACTCCCTGGTCGGACAAATTCTCGACTATGTCTTCGATGGAGCAAATCATGAGGTCTTTGCAAAAGATCACCCCTTGGGAACTATTTAAAGTTCCATGGGGCGATACTTCATGATCACCTAACATCTTCAGACAAAGAAGCTTTTCGTTTGTGGCTTTGTCGCCGAAAGTCTCGACCAACAACCCATTATTTACTTTTTTAACGTCTTTAAGTCGTCCAACAGCCTCGTACAATTTTCTCGCTATTAAAAAAGGGCTTACCGACTTAAAGTCGCTAGACTCACCCTTTCTCTTAATCAAAAAATACCTAACAACACATTGCCTTTGGGAACCTGGAAGCAATGCCAAGTTCCCGCGGAAATTCCTTTTATCTTTAGGGGGGTTTGGTCCCCCCGACGTTTCGGATATAACCGGGACGCCGCCCGGGCCTCCTTTTACGGAAGGTGGCATTTCCGTTGGTTTTTGGGAACAGTTCTTTTCCATAAACTTATAAAATTACCAGCCATCGTGTGCAAAGGGGCGGGCTGGAATAGCCGGGAACGGGAATACCCTCGGACTTAAATAGCGCTACCCCAGTACTCTGGGGCCCGACCCCCACTTTACCAGTCCCGGAATACGCGGACGGACTGGAACTCGCCCGAAGCAATGCAGATTCCGACCTCTGCATCCATTGCACACTATCCTACCAAGGACCGACGTAGCTGGTGGCTAAGCCCCGCACACCCAGCCTGGGCAGAGCAAGCTCACATCAGATCTCGGAGAAACCGAGGCCCCATCCTCAGCTCCCCTTGACCATTCCCAGCAGAGATGCACGGGACCGCCAGTTAAAGACAATGTCGGCCAGATGACATGGCCGACAAGTAATGCTGAGACAGTGCACGAACACCGCACACCGAAACCAACGATGACGATGATGACAGCGCACGACATCCGCACACTGATTCCAACGTTGTGAGGTTTGGATCCGTTAGCTTCCCCTCCTGCTGGCTTGCAGGCTAGGTACTAGGCCCTCCCACCACGACAAGGTGGACCCACGGGAGGGATTTATTTATTTATTTATTTATTTATTTATTTATTTATTTATTTATTTATTTATTTATTTATTTATTTATTTATTTATTTATTTATTTATTTATTTATTTATTTATTTATTTATTTATTTATTTATTTATTTATTTATTTATTTATTTATTTATTTATTTATTTATTTATTTATTTATTTATTTATTTATTTATTTATTTATTTATTTATTTATTTATTTATTTATTTATTTATTTATTTATTTATTTATTTATTTATTTATTTATTTATTTATTTATTTATTTATTTATTTATTTATTTATTTATTTATTTATTTATTTATTTATTTATTTATTTATTTATTTATTTATTTATTTATTTATTTATTTATTTATTTATTTATTTATTTATTTATTTATTTATTTATTTATTTATTTATTTATTTATTTATTTATTTATTTATTTATTTATTTATTTATTTATTTATTTATTTATTTATTTATTTATTTATTTATTTATTTATTTATTTATTTATTTATTTATTTATTTATTTATTTATTTATTTATTTATTTATTTATTTATTTATTTATTTATTTATTTATTTATTTATTTATTTATTTATTTATTTATTTATTTATTTATTTATTTATTTATTTATTTATTTATTTATTTATTTATTTATTTATTTATTTATTTATTTATTTATTTATTTATTTATTTATTTATTTATTTATTTATTTATTTATTTATTTATTTATTTATTTATTTATTTATTTATTTATTTATTTATTTATTTATTTATTTATTTATTTATTTATTTATTTATTTATTTATTTATTTATTTATTTATTTATTTATTTATTTATTTATTTATTTATTTATTTATTTATTTATTTATTTATTTATTTATTTATTTATTTATTTATTTATTTATTTATTTATTTATTTATTTATTTATTTATTTATTTATTTATTTATTTATTTATTTATTTATTTATTTATTTATTTATTTATTTATTTATTTATTTATTTATTTATTTATTTATTTATTTATTTATTTATTTATTTATTTATTTATTTATTTATTTATTTATTTATTTATTTATTTATTTATTTATTTATTTATTTATTTATTTATTTATTTATTTATTTATTTATTTATTTATTTATTTATTTATTTATTTATTTATTTATTTATTTATTTATTTATTTATTTATTTATTTATTTATTTATTTATTTATTTATTTATTTATTTATTTATTTATTTATTTATTTATTTATTTATTTATTTATTTATTTATTTATTTATTTATTTATTTATTTATTTATTTATTTATTTATTTATTTATTTATTTATTTATTTATTTATTTATTTATTTATTTATTTATTTATTTATTTATTTATTTATTTATTTATTTATTTATTTATTTATTTATTTATTTATTTATTTATTTATTTATTTATTTATTTATTTATTTATTTATTTATTTATTTATTTATTTATTTATTTATTTATTTATTTATTTATTTATTTATTTATTTATTTATTTATTTATTTATTTATTTATTTATTTATTTATTTATTTATTTATTTATTTATTTATTTATTTATTTATTTATTTATTTATTTATTTATTTATTTATTTATTTATTTATTTATTTATTTATTTATTTATTTATTTATTTATTTATTTATTTATTTATTTATTTATTTATTTATTTATTTATTTATTTATTTATTTATTTATTTATTTATTTATTTATTTATTTATTTATTTATTTATTTATTTATTTATTTATTTATTTATTTATTTATTTATTTATTTATTTATTTATTTATTTATTTATTTATTTATTTATTTATTTATTTATTTATTTATTTATTTATTTATTTATTTATTTATTTATTTATTTATTTATTTATTTATTTATTTATTTATTTATTTATTTATTTATTTATTTATTTATTTATTTATTTATTTATTTATTTATTTATTTATTTATTTATTTATTTATTTATTTATTTATTTATTTATTTATTTATTTATTTATTTATTTATTTATTTATTTATTTATTTATTTATTTATTTATTTATTTATTTATTTATTTATTTATTTATTTATTTATTTATTTATTTATTTATTTATTTATTTATTTATTTATTTATTTATTTATTTATTTATTTATTTATTTATTTATTTATTTATTTATTTATTTATTTATTTATTTATTTATTTATTTATTTATTTATTTATTTATTTATTTATTTATTTATTTATTTATTTATTTATTTATTTATTTATTTATTTATTTATTTATTTATTTATTTATTTATTTATTTATTTATTTATTTATTTATTTATTTATTTATTTATTTATTTATTTATTTATTTATTTATCATCATCGATTTCAGGGTGCGTATAAATATTTCTACAATACAGGCCTTTTTATTCGAATACACAGAATAATGGTTTATGTTGTACACTTTCATTATCCTTTTAAATTATTCATTATAAAATTCAGTACCATTATCTGTCTGAAGGTTTTTTTTTGGTGTATGATCTTTTATAATCTGCTCCATAGTGGTAACAACATCGACAACGTTTTTAGACTTTAGCGTAATCGCCCAGCTATACTTGGAGAAACAATCGATTACAGCCAATATATGTTTAAAGTTAGAATTTTGGCTAGCGTACGGTATCATCTCTATCAAGTTAGTCTGATACAAATCATTTATACCTATGATGTGAAACCCGCCTTCTTTTGAAATTGCCACGAGCTAATTTATGTAACTCATTCACAACAATTTGTTTTTTTTATTCATTTAGTAATTTATATTGTAAACTGATAGTAACATATAAAATCAGAGATTCTCCAAGTGTATACGCTTTATCTTTAGGTAGACCAAACTGTAAACGATCCTGGGGTTTAATTGTAATAGTTTGATTTCTATTCACAGTGACACCATTAATAAGGAACACACAGTACGATGGTGTAATGTTTAAATGATGTATTTTCGCTGATATTGGAAATTCGAATAAAAAAATCTTTTATTTGCATCTATTAAAACCAAGATAGGTTAGTGGCTGCATCTTCATAAAATTGTGTAGGTATTGCATTTCTTATTGATATATGAAAATATTTATTAAATTTTTTCAGAATATTGTTAAACAATTGAGTGCTATCATTAGCTTTATTACTTTATCCGTTGAATATTTAGGGCTAGCTACATTAGATACCCTTTTATTGTTTCCATCAAAATATGTTTCGGATTCATTAATCGATGAGCACTTTGTTTCAAGACTTTGCAAGTATACCGCATCATACATGTCTGTAGGATTTTGTACATTTATAATTCGCTCGGATTTTGCATCTAAGTTATCACTTGATGATGATGATGATGATGATACATCATTAGTTTTTAAATGATAATTTTTGAAGAGAGAGCGACCAAATTTATCTATGCTGTCCATGATGATGTCTGAATGTTGAATGATGTATTTATCAATTTCATAGTACTATATATATAATCAGCTAAGAGGTTTGATATCACTTTTAAAGAGGGTCAGTTAAAAATAGACCTGTTAATAAACTGACCTGTTTAAACCGCGTTGTAAACATGTCTATTTAAAACAGTTTTTAACAGACCTGTTAATAAACTGACCTATTTAAAACCGATTTTTATCGGTTTAAAACTGGTTTTTAACCAGTTTTAAACTGACCAGTTTTAAACAGACCTGTTTACAAACTGGTTTTCAACAGACTTGTTTATAAGAGATTCAGTATATTATATTTTCTTCTCTTAGTTCTGATATGAAAGAGTTTATCTCGTTCACATGGCTATTATTTTCGGATGCTTGTGATGCATACAAAAGGCGTAGTCTATCAACGAATTCATCATCTACATTCCAATCAACATAATTTATAGGTTTATTGTTTACTGTAGATAACGTTAAACTATCACCAGAAACGGATATGTATTTTTTAATAATATTTCTATATTTCAAACTTTTAGAACCATGAATTTGACTTGTTGAATTATAATTCCGTTTATGAGCATTAGTAGATCTTACAATTTCTATATAATTATCCAAATCTTCTTTTGTATATTTTTCAAGTGAATTTCAAATTAAAAGTTCATATAAACCTAAAGTTCCATTATATCACTTTTCACCAACTTGTATATCGTTATGGATAATGCGAACAGAAGTATTACCAATATACAATTTATCATTATTTTTATTACAACGCAATCCATAATAATTATCGATGAGTTTACCCCCTTTATTAGCAACTATATTATAAATGTATTTACCAGCAATATCCCCATACATATCAGTGAAATATTGATGTGCGTGGTATACGTTTTATTCTGATTTTATAATATCCCTAAATCTATCCACATGATGCAGTGGAGTAACTGGGTACCTTCATCAATGTATTCTGTTGAATGACTTGGTAGATTGATAGTATTTTTATCAACTTCAAATAATTTTCTTTTCTTAATTGGTGTGTAATCTTCCTGATTCATTCCTTCCTTAATTGGTATATACGGTTTTCTTGAGCTTGTTTTTCAAGCTTATCTTCAAGAAATTATCACCAAAACCAGCATTGAGTAACGCTTTACTCTGATTTTGATTTAATGTTAAGTAGTTTTTTATAGTGCTTACAATACCAACATTATTAGTATGATCAATTACTTGACCACCAATTTCATAACGAATTTCTTAAAACATAAATGATATAGCGTTCGATATGAATTGTGCTTTATTTTCAGGATCGTTAGTTACTTTACCTTCAATATTTAAAACACTCTCACATGGCAATTTATATAAATCTTGTGACTGAATGCAAATTCTAATCTCATCACTAGGCTCAAATTTTGTTGAATTATACGCTTGATGATAGTGATATTCTAGTCCTGTAATCGTATTATCATGCTCAGGTACGTTGGTTACTTCTTAAATTTCTGGCATGTTTCCTTTTAATACAAGTAAATTTTGTACGTATAAATGATTTCTTTAATTTAAGCCAACAACTAAATTTTAACCAACAACCTGCGATTATTAATTTTTTAGTTTTAAACCAATTGATTGTAGAAATTTTCGATTACTGAGTGATTATCGGTTTCGATTGTTATGTTGTAATCGGTTTCAATTATTGTACTTTATTCTATTGTTGTCTGATAGAACTTGTTTTATCTAACGGTTTGTTGAAACACTACCTCCAAAGTAACGTGTAGGGTGATTAAATACAAAACATATTATAAAGTTTTCAGATGCAGTCCAATAGTTTTATTTTCACCTCTAAAGTTAACCAATTTACCTGATTTATCCACCAAAGAGAGTGTAATGTTGTTAACGGCTCGATAATTGATACGTCAATAGATAACATTTGTGGGATGCACTATAATTTTATAGCCTGGGAGTAAATTTGGTGAGAAATAAAAATTGTGTGATTGATTTCATTGTTATGATATGAACCACTTATAATATTACAAATAATATATTGTCTTTACAGAGAGAATGTTTACACTTGATTTGCTCACATGTCTTTTATCTGCACTAAGTTTTTGATTTTTGAAGCCCAACATTTGACCAATTGAATCAGATGGTTCGAAATTTATCATTTTTGTGCACTTTATTTCACATTTAAGGGTGTTTGTGTTGGCATGCAAAAGAATAATTGCTTTTCCATCTAGAGAATTACTTAAATAACGTGAAATGTCATCAATCTCATATGATCCAACAGGTATTTCATTTACCTTATTATCAGTATCATAATAAAATTTATTATTCGTAGTATCAACATTAAGAATAGCATTATATGTTTGTAAGTCCACTAGCCCCATCACATAGTTTGAATTTTTATCTAAATCAGTAGGTGGGAAATAGTATATTGTTAAAACAGAACTATTACTTGTGAATGTTAACATGAAAGACATATTGATAAATAATAAGTTTGTATCATGTGATGGTTTATTTATCCAATAAAAATTTTAAACAGAAATGTCCACATATTGTAGTATTGAATTTTTTTCTTGAATAAAATTATACTGGATATCATATCCTTCAAAGTAATTAATTAACCCTTGCGGCGGCATTCACTCATTGTTAAAGATTTAATACCCAATAATACAGATAATCACTGCTATCAAGGTTTCCTATTTTCAGATTCAAGTGGCTGTGGGAAAACAAATCTTATGCTCAACTTAATTTATCATAAAAATGGTTTACGATTTGAAAACATCTATGTCTACAGTAAATCTCTTTATCAACAAAAATATCAATTACTTGATGATACTTTAAAACTAGTAGATGGAGTTGAATATTTTCCATTTAGTAATAGCAGTGAAATTCTAGATCCGAATGAAGTACGTGAACAAAGTCTATTCATTTTCGATGATGTGAGCTGCCATTTACAAGAACGAATCAGAGACTTCTTTAGTATGGGCCAGCATCGAAAAAATGATTGTTTTTACCTTTGTCAGAACTATGCACGTGTTCCAAAGCATAACATAAGGGACAATATAAATTGTTTGGTGTTATTCAAATCTGATGATTTGAATTTAAAACAAATTTTCGATGATCATATAGGGGGCTCTTAATATGAATTTCCAAAAATTTCGTGATTTATGCAGTCATTGTTGGACATCTCTTAATAGTTTTGTTGTAACAATGCAAAATTTCCCCCTTAATGATGGTCGCTATCATGATGAATACATTGAATTATAGAATGATAACTTATACATCTAATTTTCTAACACACATCCTCTTCTTTAATAATCTGTTTAATCTTTTATAATATTATTTTATTTTGTATTGTGCAATAAAAATATGTCAACAACTCCTTAAAACTGGGTTTATTGATACAATCGAAACTATTCAATAATAGATCAAACAAGAACCAAAACTCCATTAATTGTGAACGGGCATCGTAATAATAATAATGTAATATTATAATATTAACTTCTATTTAAATTTAATATTAGATCCATATATAACAACAACAACAAAAAATCATATCTAACAACAAACTGTATTAGAATTTTGGTTAATAGACAATTTTTATGTAATAAAATATTTCGTTACAATAAAAGCAAATTTACTGAATCAGTAAAAATTCAACTAATGAATTTTATGTTGTAAGATTCTCTAATAATCTGTTTTTATGATTTCTTTTTGTAAGACAGCTTCATTTATTATTTGTTTTTTAAAGGCAACGCTCATTTTTTTTTATGTATAAATTGTGACATTTTTTAATAAAGTTTTTATTAGAATCAGCTTCGAAACAAATAATCTTTGTTTGTATTATTTAATACGAACAAGTAAGTTTTTAAAATTTTTCTCTAAACGTTTTCAAACTAATTAATTATTAATAACCAATTATTATTATTAATTATAATAACTAACTAATTATTAATAACTAAAATTTTGTTTGGTTTTATTTTAGTGAGATTTGATACAGCCAAAATTTTATTCATTTTATTAGGCATCAATGTTGGAGACAATGCAAGTGGTACAGTTCCCATGGGAGAAGAGCCACTAAATAACTTTGATAGGGCCATTGCTGTATCACAAGCAATAATTGATGATATCAATATTGGCGAGGATAATGTTGAAATTGTGAATAAACATTTTATTTAATCTATAGTGACTAAATTTTAATTGTCAAATTTTTTTTTTTTTTGATAAATCTTCCATTAATATTATTATAAACATTATTTTATTTCGTATTTTTGTATTTTATGTAAAATAAACGTGATAAAATTTTTTTAAGTGTTTTTATTATAAAAATACCTAATTACATTTCAGTTCTAGTTAATTTCATCAAATCTAACCATAGAAATTAACTATTTATTTATTTATTTATTTATTTATTTGATTTGCCAATAAATGGCTTATCACTCTTTACATTATAATAAACATAAGTGCTTTTACAAAATTCAAAATAACAACATATTATTGCTTCAATAGCACAGAAATTTAACAAAAAGACAGAAAATAAAAAGATACTGTGTTTACTACTACTTTTCTCCTTGATTAGCTCATAAATTTGCTTTACGCTTTTTGATGATTAAATCCAAGTAATCGCATATCGCCCTTATATCCTCTTTACTGTTAACCTCCAGCATAGCCATCGCATTTTCGTATCCTCTTTGACTGATTCCCTCCCTCTCTTTTCCCTCAGTTCCTTGGCAGTGCTCAATCATGTGCCTTATGGATTCAATGCCCCATCCACATAAAACGCAAATTTTTTCTCCGTTAGTGTTTATTCTTCTGTTTTCCCAACCGAACCTATACATTCTGAAGTTTGCAAGCATTCTTCTTTCGCTTCTATTTGCTATGTCGATGTACATTGCGCCTCTATCATAATGGTTTAACATCATGAAAAATTCCAAAGAATTTTTTGTTTTGGCTTCTGCTAAGGTGTTCACTAGGCATAAATCACTTACTTTACTTTTGATTAATTTTTGAACTCTTTTGTAGCTCCCTTCTTGCATTTCATTTAAATTAAGGCCCAGTTCACAAAGTTTAGCCTTAATTATGCTGTCCCATTCCCCCTGCATGCAACTTTTTTGTAATGCTTTATTTGAAAATGCTACTCTAAAGTAAAAGTTGATTGCATGTTGCAGCACAAATCCTTCAATGGGCATTACACCTAATTCTAAATCTATTGCGCAATTAGGGGTTGATTTAGATACTCCGAGGAGCTCTTTGTAGAAGTTGCAGGTAAAAGAAACCAACTCTTTTGAACAACCTTCAATTCCCCAAACCTCTCTTCCATATGTCAGGATCGGTGTGATAATAGAGTTGAACATTTTTAATATCAAGCTTACTGGAAACTGTTCATATTTGTATATAAACTTTCTTAAAATCATAAGTGCTCTACTGGCTTTTGTTATCATCTCGTTTTGGTGTAATTTCCAACTGCCATTGTATGCTATCATTACTCCTAAATATTGAAAGCTTGAGACATTCTCTATTAAATTGCCATTGATCCTAAAAACTTCGTTCCGATTATACTTCCTTCCCTGACAAACTCTAAGCACTTTTGTTTTTTTTACGTTGATGGTCATTTCCCAAGTAACGCAGTAGTTTTCTATTGCTGCTAAGGACCTCTTCATTCCCCCAATAGATTGTGAGAATAAAGCTACATCATCGGCATACAGCAATATCTTCACTTCTTGGCCTTTTATGCATGGAGAAAAGGTTTCAAAGTTGTCAAGGCAATCTGGTAAATCGTTTATAAACAGAATAAATAAGATGGCAGAAAGCTCACATCCTTGCCGGAGACCTTTATATGTTTTAAAGGTTTCTGTAGCAAAAAATCTATCTATGCGCACACAACATGTAGTTTCCTTATAAATTGATTTCAATATGCTTATCATATGCGTTGACATTTTTAGTTTTGATAGCTTGTTCCATAAAATGTTTCTGTCAATTTTATCAAACGCTTTTTCGAAATCAATGAAGGCGCAATATAGCTTATTTCTTTTAGTCTTTAGTGTTTTATTGATCAGTGTTTTGATGACAAGTAAATTATCCATAGCCTCAAACCCACCTCTGAAACCAGCTTGGAATTTACTAATGATGTTTTCGTTTTCAGCCCATTCCTTTATTCTTATCGATAGTATCTTTGTATAAATTTTACTTAAACTAGGTGTTAAGGTTATACCTCTGTAATTATCAGGGTTATTTATTTTTCCTTTTCCTTTATATATATTGCAGATTACACCAGTAACCCACTTTTGAGGAAATATTTTATTTGTCTGAAAACAAATGAATATTTTGCTGCTGCGCTCACAAATTCATTTATAATTCCATCTAGTCCCCCCGCCTTTCCATTCTTAAGTATGCTTAAGACAAGCATCACATCAGATACGCTTATTTCACGATCGAGGATTACATTACTTTCATTCACTGCTACATCACTTACGTCCATGAAACCTTCTTGCTCTTCGCCATAGAGATTTTGATAATGCTTAACCCAAGCGTCCGGATCTATGTCGTTATTATCCATTACTCTCTTCTTGGTTCTTATTAATTCCCATATCCTTTTGTCATTTCTTTCATTCACTGCTTCGTTTACTTTTTCTATAAACAACAAATCATTATCTGCCTTCTTTGTATTACAAAGTTTTTTATATTCCTTCCTACTCGATAAATAAGCATCTACAAATATCTGTTCCCGATTTCTTCTCATGTCTCTCAACTTTTGCTTCATTTCAATTTTTTTATTCTTACATTCACAATCGAACCAAACCGGTCGGCCTTTACTAATAGCAGCTTTCCTTTTCTTCTCAGTAATCTCCATTTCGGATCCCAAATATTCCAACCATTTCTGCATGATATTTATTGCATTATTAATGTCTCCAGCTTCCAACCTTCCTTTCATTCCTCTAAGATAAAAATCTGTTTCTAAAGTATTCATCTCATTTACAAAGGTATCGGCTCTATTCTTATCCCATTTAAATATTTTTAGCGGCATACCTTTTGGAGGATTTTTTATACATTTTTCGAATACATTCTTCATCTTAAGTTCTAGTGGGAAATGCTGGGACTCGGATATATCCCCTACCCTCATGTCTACACTACCCCACAAACTATTAGACACGACACAGTAGTCTACCACACTTGCACCGTTTTGTGATACAAATGTAAATTCACCTTTATTATCACTTTTAGCCCTACCATTTAACACTACCACATCCTGCCCTTTGATGAACTCAAGAAGTTTCTCTCCATACTTATTTGTAATAGTATCTTTGCTACGCCTTTGTGGAATGTTGTCCAATTTAAAACTAATATGATCATTTTTGTCGATTCCAAACAAAATAGTATCCTGATTCCTCCCCATCCTTGCATTCCAGTCACCTCCCATAATTACATCTGAATTTGGGTATTTCTCGGTTAAACGATACATCTCTTCGCTAAGCTTATTGAAGAAGTTAGGGTTCGTAAAAGTGGATTGTTCGGGTTGTAAATATACAGTGCCAATTAATAAATTCAACTTTCCTTTCTTTAAAACAATCCATAGTACCTCTTTTAAACTGCTTTCAATTTTTTGTATGTATTTTTTTAAATAGTTCTTGTAAAAGATTGCTATGCCACCAGGATGTCTTCCTTTTCTTGCCTCTCTAACCTCACTTTTTAAAATACCCTGAAATCCCTCTATTTCGTATTTTGCGTTTTCTTCTGTCCATGTCTCCGTCAAACCCAAAATATCAAATTGTTTTAAATACATTTTCAGATCATAAATCCCAATTTTATTTCTCAAACCTTCAATATTCCAGAAAACAAATTTTAATTCCTCTCCCGTTTCCGTTAAATCGATACCGTTTTCATGCCTTAAATTTTCGTCATCAGTTACGTTCATCCTTTCTCCATTGGCTATTATATTCCGTTTTTTGATCGTTGAGTCACTGAAGTTCCTGAACCTGTGTCCATAGAATTGGCTCTTGGTCTTAAGAAGTGGTCTAAAGTTGACGGTTTCAAATTTACTTTTTCAACAGCTGGTTTAAGGATTTCGAAAGATTGTTTTTTTTGGTTGTTAACTTCGTTTACATTAATGATTTCATCTGAATGACTTCTTTTTTTGTTATTGTCAGAGCTCTTATTAGTTGTATTAACCCCTACGCTTTCAACAAGTTTGCCATCCACGAAAAGTTTGTTACGCTTCAAAATTGCATGATGACCTTGGGTTCTAAATTTTAACATTGCCGGTATTAATTTTTTCCTCTCATCCCGGATTTTTAAGGGCAGATCTTCTGATATAAATATGTCTGTTCCTTTTAGTTGTTTCTTATTTTCCCAAATACCCCTTTTTATTCGCCCAGAGATTAAACCTACTAATATAGGCCTTTTATTATTTTTTGCTCCTATTCTAAAAGCAAAATCAATATCTTTAACTGAACACTCTACTTTTAAATTTTCCTGAAGCACACTTACAACTCTTTCTTCGAGCAATTGGGCAGTTTCATGATTTTCTTCAATTCCATGTATAATTATATTATTTCTTCTAACAGTGTTTTCAATTGCTTCTAAACGTTGCTCTAAGTCCTCCACTTTATTTGATAGATTATTTTGTTTTTGTGTTATTTCGTCCATTTTTTTAGCTATATTTTCATTAATATTATTAATATCGGTTTTAATATTATTGATATCGCTCTTTATGGACAGTATGGCCTCCAATATCTCGGCGTTCGACATTTTTATTTTAATTTATTTTTATTAATTATAAAAAGTAAAATTCAAATAATAAAAAAAATTTTTTATTTATTGTTTATAAATTAAAATTAAAGATTAATAATTTATTTATGAATTTAATTAATTGTTATTATGATTAGTTAATTAATACACGAACTTGTCTGGATTCGATCTCGGTATTGTTAACATATTAGTTTTGAAGTCTGATATGTTCACCGTTACACCACGGTTACTTGTTGAAAACTAATAATAAAATTAAAACGATGCTTTTTTATGTCTTAATATTCTTCTATTGTGATTGATGTTAAACTCATCATAAATAACCCCACTTTCAATGTTCAAAATTTTAACTTCACAATTTTAGAAATTTTTGACTATAGATTTAAATTAACACCATAGAAAATATTTTTTAAAAAATTTTCTAATTAACTAAATAAAAAAAATTTTATTTAAAAAAAAAATGCACGTGGCTTTGGATTGTACAGCGGATGTTGTGAAATCTTTTGTTTTAAAAAATGCAACCATTGATATAAATGTTTATTATTTCCTAGAATTTGTCGCATTTTTATAACAACTGAATTGTAATTTTCATTAATAGACAATTTTTATGTAATATGATATTTTATTATATTCTCAACAAAACTAACTGCAGAAATAACAAGTTCTGGCATGTTCAAGGTTACCACTTACATCACACCAAAACACCTGCTATGGTTATCAATAGACTCCTCCCAGTTTAATCTTCCACCAATACGATCGCAGCGCCCCCACCAATTCCATACTCCAAACTTAGCCGAGATCAGAACCTTTCAGAGCACACGCCCCTGCCCTTCCACATACTTAGCAGGGTTCCGAACCACAACCACCGATCACAGCGCCACCAATCTCTCAGCAAAGTTCCGAACCACCCATCGCAGCGCCACCAGTTTCTTAGTAAAGTTCTGAACCACTACTCTGACGTCATCTGAGCATGCGATCGCAGCGCCACCAATGCCTCTGGTGGACAAATTTGGAAGCTTGGTTCAGGAGTGACTTGACTCTTCTACTATGATGATAATTTAATATCGTTACATCATGCAACACTGTGAGAAAAAAAAATTGTTGGAATTTAAAAGAAAACAAAAAGGTAGATAGCTGTTTATTTAATTAATACCTTTCCTGCCATCTAACTGAGTGATAGTAAAATGAGAATTGCACTTATAAATTTGATTTTTCTTTTTTTTTTTTGGTAGCCAAAAAATCAACCAAATTAAAGTATTGACATGAATAAAAAAACTTCGATGATCTATATATATTAATTTTTTTTTACGCATGTATATAAATTTGACGTTTGATAAATTAAATGGCTGTATATTGGATTCACGCTTTTAACAAAAAAAATCAAACAAAATTCAAAAACAAATTGTAAAAAAATTAATAAATATAAGAAAATCACACAATCCTGAAGTAAGTATTACCTTTATTATATTACATTGTGTGCGATTTTTCTATATAAAAAAAAATTATTACCTGAAAAATGCCGAAAAGTCACACCAGGTTTACTCACCATAATTGAACCACAGCAACACTCGAATATGATTTGAAGATTGTTAACGTTGGTCATAGGGTTTTAAATGCTCTATATGGCATTTTGAAATGTTGTTATTTTCTAAATATTGAAGCTCTACTGTCACCGGTGTTAAAAAACCGTATTATTCGTTTTGGCCAAACCAAATCATCAATATGATAATTTTCTCCTATGGTGAAACGACGTTCATATATTTTCTTCGCCTATCTTTTGATTTTTGTAATGATTCAATCGCTGCTTTCTGTGTTATACAATGATCATTCTTTACAATCTTCGACACATCCCGAATGTTATCAAGTGGGCGTCGGAGTTCTCGACCAAGAAATATTTCCCAGGACTTACTCCTGTGCTCTCATGTACCGAGTTGTTTAAACTAAAACATATTGGTTTTAGGAATGTATCCCATTTATTATGTGATGATGCTGTGCTTAATTAGAATTTTAAGTTATTGACTAGGTTGCGGTTTACTCTTTTCGATGCATTTGAGGCTGGGTGGTAAGTCGAAGTGAATACTTGCTTGATTCCAAACTTGAAGCAGTGACTTTTAAAAGCTTCACTTTTAAATGTTTTGTGATTGTCACTGATCAACCTTTTGCAAGTTCCAAATCAGCTCCACACTTCCTCTAATTTTTTTAAAGTGCAAGAGGCCGTATTCCTAGTCAATGCAAATAATTCTACCCATTTAGAAAAATGGCCACTAATACTAACACTTATTAGTTTCGGTTGTTTGTCAACTTTAATTTCCCTATATGGTCAATGTATACGTGGCTAAAAATTCCATCTGGAATTTCAGATATCATTCCCGGTCTTATATTTTTGTTGTAGGGTTTGCATCTCTGACATGGATCGCAGGATTTCACATAATCCCTGATTTTGGCATACATATTTGGAATCATGTATGCCTCATACATATTTGGTGATTTTCAGCATCGTGATTGTAAAAATTATCACACGTATCAAATATCCATCTCTTATCTCGTATCAATTCACATGTTTTCCAGCCGTGATATGTTCGCGTAGTTTGGTAAAAACTTTGGGTATCTCCTGTAATAAATTTATATGGTCATAATTGGGGTAGTTAGAAAGTTAGTGCCCACCTAGTTGCTTTCCCAAATTTCTTTTTTGTTGTCGATAGCCAGGAAACACAAATCCACTTCAGCCTTGATAGGATGGCCAATGATGTAATCGTGGAAACGTCTTAGCGAAATTGGTAGTGAATATAATTCGCGTTCGTGGATCTAGTATTTTTTTCCGTGTCAGATAACTTTTTGCTTGTAAACGCGACAGTCCTTAACCAACTGTCGGTTTCTTGAAGAAGTACCCCGGCGCTCGCGATGTCACTAGCATCAGTTTTAAGTACAAAGTGCTTGGTCCAGTCAGGGAATCTCAGTGTGACGGTCGTGGTAATTGCTCGCTTCAATACTTCAAACGATTTAATTTCTTCTTTAGAAAAATTCTGGGATGAATCTGGAAAAAAAACCGATTAAACCAATGAAACTTCTTACCTGTTTTAGATTTTTAGGTATTGGTATTTGGTGAATTGCCAATACTTTTTCTTCGTCAACGGAAATTCCCTCACTGGATATTACAAAACCCAGGAACCTTAGCTTAGATTTCATAAGCCGTAGTTTGTTGGGGCTAATAGTGAGTCCGATATTCCCTAGTCGGGTAAATACTTCTTCTAGAAGTTCTATTTGACTTTCCGGGTCTGTGGTATATATAAGAAGGTCGTATGGAAAAATGGTCCATTAAAATTTGTTTGTTAATTGCCCTGTAATCAATAATTAAGCGAGGTCGCTTATTTGGCATATTTAAAACAAAAGCTGGCGAAGTATATCGAGTATCACTTTTCTCAATAATCTTTTTTTCCAAAAGATCCTCCAAAATATCCTGCAATATTTTAGCCCTAGGTGGATTCATGATATACGTAGCCTTTCTAATTGGGGTAGAATCCTTGAGCAAAATATTCATTGGGAAACGATCAGTGAACCCGATTTTATCAGTCAACACGTGAGCATATTTAATTTTTAACTGGTCCATTTTCATTTGCAGATCATCAGATAACGTAACAGATTTTTCTACTAGCATGTTCATTTATTTGAGCAAACTCCAAGCGATCACTCTCTATAAATGGAACCTGAAGAGTTAGGAAAAGATATTTAAAATTTTCAGGTCTATTGATCATGGCTTTAATTTGGTTAAGCCCATGAAAACCAATAATAGCCGGTACACTTAAATTTTTGACAACTAAAAATTTGATTCTCCACGAAAGATTCGATAGACTTATAGATATATACAAAGTTCTATTTCTTTTCGAATCCTTTCTAAAGAATTATTGCCCATCACAATCGCTTTATTTGTTTTAAAAACACTAATTTTATTCGAACACTTTTTATTTAGTTTATCAAAGCACTCACTACTGATAAAATTAGATGTGGAATCTGTATATATCAATACCTTAATTGGTATATCATGAACATCAGCTTCAACAAATGGTAGTGGAATTCCATGATGATGAAGATGATCTGGTTTCAAATCTATCCATTGCCTATAAGTGCAGTATGACGGCATTTGTACAGATAAACAATGGTACCAATCTAGTTTCTTTGAAACTTTACTGTTTTGGATGGTTGCAGAACATTTTGTGGAACAATTTCCTGAACTCTACGTCGAGCTTCTTCCAAAAGTTTTTGTTTCTAGAGCTGGATTTGGGCCATTGAAATTAAACCCGCTTTTGTGGTAGGTAAATTATTGAAATTAATTATTTCTGACGAATCTACATTTAATGCAGATAGAATTTGCACTAACAGGCTTGATTCATCCAAACCTGATTCGAATACCTCTGACATGAAAAAAAATTCTTTAAGAAATGAAAGGAAGGGCTCACGCGGTTTCTGAAGCCGACGAAGAAATTTATTTTGCAATTGTGTCCTGAGTATACTCGGAACAAATGTTCGTAATAAATTAAATTTAAAATCACGCCAACTTGTATACGATGGCAATGCAGTTATCCACCAATCACGTAATGGCCCCGATGTTTATGTGATACATGCAGATCTTATAATAATAATAATAATAATAATAATAATAATAATAATAATAATAATAATAATAATAATAATAATAATAATAATAATAATAATAATAATAATAATAATAATAATAATAATAATAATAATAATAATAATAATAATAATAATAATAATAATAATAATAATAATAATAATAATAATAATAATAATAATAATAATAATAATAATAATAATAATAATAATAATAATAATAATAATAATAATAATAATAATAATAATAATAATAATAATAATAATAATAATAATAATAATAATAATAATAATAATAATAATAATAATAATAATAATAATAATAATAATAATAATAATAATAATAATAATAATAATAATAATAATAATAATAATAATAATAATAATAATAATAATAATAATAATAATAATAATAATAATAATAATAATAATAATAATAATAATAATAATAATAATAATAATAATAATAATAATAATAATAATAATAATAATAATAATAATAATAATAATAATAATAATAATAATAATAATAATAATAATAATAATAATAATAATAATAATAATAATAATAATAATAATAATAATAATAATAATAATAATAATAATAATAATAATAATAATAATAATAATAATAATAATAATAATAATAATAATAATAATAATAATAATAATAATAATAATAATAATAATAATAATAATAATAATAATAATAATAATAATAATAATAATAATAATAATAATAATAATAATAATAATAATAATAATAATAATAATAATAATAATAATAATAATAATAATAATAATAATAATAATAATAATAATAATAATAATAATAATAATAATAATAATAATAATAATAATAATAATAATAATAATAATAATAATAATAATAATAATAATAATAATAATAATAATAATAATAATAATAATAATAATAATAATAATAATAATAATAATAATAATAATAATAATAATAATAATAATAATAATAATAATAATAATAATAATAATAATAATAATAATAATAATAATAATAATAATAATAATAATAATAATAATAATAATAATAATAATAATAATAATAATAATAATAATAATAATAATAATAATAATAATAATAATAATAATAATAATAATAATAATAATAATAATAATAATAATAATAATAATAATAATAATAATAATAATAATAATAATAATAATAATAATAATAATAATAATAATAATAATAATAATAATAATAATAATAATAATAATAATAATAATAATAATAATAATAATAATAATAATAATAATAATAATAATAATAATAATAATAATAATAATAATAATAATAATAATAATAATAATAATAATAATAATAATAATAATAATAATAATAATAATAATAATAATAATAATAATAATAATAATAATAATAATAATAATAATAATAATAATAATAATAATAATAATAATAATAATAATAATAATAATAATAATAATAATAATAATAATAATAATAATAATAATAATAATAATAATAATAATAATAATAATAATAATAATAATAATAATAATAATAATAATAATAATAATAATAATAATAATAATAATAATAATAATAATAATAATAATAATAATAATAATAATAATAATAATAATAATAATAATAATAATAATAATAATAATAATAATAATAATAATAATAATAATAATAATAATAATAATAATAATAATAATAATAATAATAATAATAATAATAATAATAATAATAATAATAATAATAATAATAATAATAATAATAATAATAATAATAATAATAATAATAATAATAATAATAATAATAATAATAATAATAATAATAATAATAATAATAATAATAATAATAATAATAATAATAATAATAATAATAATAATAATAATAATAATAATAATAATAATAATAATAATAATAATAATAATAATAATAATAATAATAATAATAATAATAATAATAATAATAATAATAATAATAATAATAATAATAATAATAATAATAATAATAATAATAATAATAATAATAATAATAATAATAATAATAATAATAATAATAATAATAATAATAATAATAATAATAATAATAATAATAATAATAATAATAATAATAATAATAATAATAATAATAATAATAATAATAATAATAATAATAATAATAATAATAATAATAATAATAATAATAATAATAATAATAATAATAATAATAATAATAATAATAATAATAATAATAATAATAATAATAATAATAATAATAATAATAATAATAATAATAATAATAATAATAATAATAATAATAATAATAATAATAATAATAATAATAATAATAATAATAATAATAATAATAATAATAATAATAATAATAATAATAATAATAATAATAATAATAATAATAATAATAATAATAATAATAATAATAATAATAATAATAATAATAATAATAATAATAATAATAATAATAATAATAATAATAATAATAATAATAATAATAATAATAATAATAATAATAATAATAATAATAATAATAATAATAATAATAATAATAATAATAATAATAATAATAATAATAATAATAATAATAATAATAATAATAATAATAATAATAATAATAATAATAATAATAATAATAATAATAATAATAATAATAATAATAATAATAATAATAATAATAATAATAATAATAATAATAATAATAATAATAATAATAATAATAATAATAATAATAATAATAATAATAATAATAATAATAATAATAATAATAATAATAATAATAATAATAATAATAATAATAATAATAATAATAATAATAATAATAATAATAATAATAATAATAATAATAATAATAATAATAATAATAATAATAATAATAATAATAATAATAATAATAATAATAATAATAATAATAATAATAATAATAATAATAATAATAATAATAATAATAATAATAATAATAATAATAATAATAATAATAATAATAATAATAATAATAATAATAATAATAATAATAATAATAATAATAATAATAATAATAATAATAATAATAATAATAATAATAATAATAATAATAATAATAATAATAATAATAATAATAATAATAATAATAATAATAATAATAATAATAATAATAATAATAATAATAATAATAATAATAATAATAATAATAATAATAATAATAATAATAATAATAATAATAATAATAATAATAATAATAATAATAATAATAATAATAATAATAATAATAATAATAATAATAATAATAATAATAATAATAATAATAATAATAATAATAATAATAATAATAATAATAATAATAATAATAATAATAATAATAATAATAATAATAATAATAATAATAATAATAATAATAATAATAATAATAATAATAATAATAATAATAATAATAATAATAATAATAATAATAATAATAATAATAATAATAATAATAATAATAATAATAATAATAATAATAATAATAATAATAATAATAATAATAATAATAATAATAATAATAATAATAATAATAATAATAATAATAATAATAATAATAATAATAATAATAATAATAATAATAATAATAATAATAATAATAATAATAATAATAATAATAATAATAATAATAATAATAATAATAATAATAATAATAATAATAATAATAATAATAATAATAATAATAATAATAATAATAATAATAATAATAATAATAATAATAATAATAATAATAATAATAATAATAATAATAATAATAATAATAATAATAATAATAATAATAATAATAATAATAATAATAATAATAATAATAATAATAATAATAATAATAATAATAATAATAATAATAATAATAATAATAATAATAATAATAATAATAATAATAATAATAATAATAATAATAATAATAATAATAATAATAATAATAATAATAATAATAATAATAATAATAATAATAATAATAATAATAATAATAATAATAATAATAATAATAATAATAATAATAATAATAATAATAATAATAATAATAATAATAATAATAATAATAATAATAATAATAATAATAATAATAATAATAATAATAATAATAATAATAATAATAATAATAATAATAATAATAATAATAATAATAATAATAATAATAATAATAATAATAATAATAATAATAATAATAATAATAATAATAATAATAATAATAATAATAATAATAATAATAATAATAATAATAATAATAATAATAATAATAATAATAATAATAATAATAATAATAATAATAATAATAATAATAATAATAATAATAATAATAATAATAATAATAATAATAATAATAATAATAATAATAATAATAATAATAATAATAATAATAATAATAATAATAATAATAATAATAATAATAATAATAATAATAATAATAATAATAATAATAATAATAATAATAATAATAATAATAATAATAATAATAATAATAATAATAATAATAATAATAATAATAATAATAATAATAATAATAATAATAATAATAATAATAATAATAATAATAATAATAATAATAATAATAATAATAATAATAATAATAATAATAATAATAATAATAATAATAATAATAATAATAATAATAATAATAATAATAATAATAATAATAATAATAATAATAATAATAATAATAATAATAATAATAATAATAATAATAATAATAATAATAATAATAATAATAATAATAATAATAATAATAATAATAATAATAATAATAATAATAATAATAATAATAATAATAATAATAATAATAATAATAATAATAATAATAATAATAATAATAATAATAATAATAATAATAATAATAATAATAATAATAATAATAATAATAATAATAATAATAATAATAATAATAATAATAATAATAATAATAATAATAATAATAATAATAATAATAATAATAATAATAATAATAATAATAATAATAATAATAATAATAATAATAATAATAATAATAATAATAATAATAATAATAATAATAATAATAATAATAATAATAATAATAATAATAATAATAATAATAATAATAATAATAATAATAATAATAATAATAATAATAATAATAATAATAATAATAATAATAATAATAATAATAATAATAATAATAATAATAATAATAATAATAATAATAATAATAATAATAATAATAATAATAATAATAATAATAATAATAATAATAATAATAATAATAATAATAATAATAATAATAATAATAATAATAATAATAATAATAATAATAATAATAATAATAATAATAATAATAATAATAATAATAATAATAATAATAATAATAATAATAATAATAATAATAATAATAATAATAATAATAATAATAATAATAATAATAATAATAATAATAATAATAATAATAATAATAATAATAATAATAATAATAATAATAATAATAATAATAATAATAATAATAATAATAATAATAATAATAATAATAATAATAATAATAATAATAATAATAATAATAATAATAATAATAATAATAATAATAATAATAATAATAATAATAATAATAATAATAATAATAATAATAATAATAATAATAATAATAATAATAATAATAATAATAATAATAATAATAATAATAATAATAATAATAATAATAATAATAATAATAATAATAATAATAATAATAATAATAATAATAATAATAATAATAATAATAATAATAATAATAATAATAATAATAATAATAATAATAATAATAATAATAATAATAATAATAATAATAATAATAATAATAATAATAATAATAATAATAATAATAATAATAATAATAATAATAATAATAATAATAATAATAATAATAATAATAATAATAATAATAATAATAATAATAATAATAATAATAATAATAATAATAATAATAATAATAATAATAATAATAATAATAATAATAATAATAATAATAATAATAATAATAATAATAATAATAATAATAATAATAATAATAATAATAATAATAATAATAATAATAATAATAATAATAATAATAATAATAATAATAATAATAATAATAATAATAATAATAATAATAATAATAATAATAATAATAATAATAATAATAATAATAATAATAATAATAATAATAATAATAATAATAATAATAATAATAATAATAATAATAATAATAATAATAATAATAATAATAATAATAATAATAATAATAATAATAATAATAATAATAATAATAATAATAATAATAATAATAATAATAATAATAATAATAATAATAATAATAATAATAATAATAATAATAATAATAATAATAATAATAATAATAATAATAATAATAATAATAATAATAATAATAATAATAATAATAATAATAATAATAATAATAATAATAATAATAATAATAATAATAATAATAATAATAATAATAATAATAATAATAATAATAATAATAATAATAATAATAATAATAATAATAATAATAATAATAATAATAATAATAATAATAATAATAATAATAATAATAATAATAATAATAATAATAATAATAATAATAATAATAATAATAATAATAATAATAATAATAATAATAATAATAATAATAATAATAATAATAATAATAATAATAATAATAATAATAATAATAATAATAATAATAATAATAATAATAATAATAATAATAATAATAATAATAATAATAATAATAATAATAATAATAATAATAATAATAATAATAATAATAATAATAATAATAATAATAATAATAATAATAATAATAATAATAATAATAATAATAATAATAATAATAATAATAATAATAATAATAATAATAATAATAATAATAATAATAATAATAATAATAATAATAATAATAATAATAATAATAATAATAATAATAATAATAATAATAATAATAATAATAATAATAATAATAATAATAATAATAATAATAATAATAATAATAATAATAATAATAATAATAATAATAATAATAATAATAATAATAATAATAATAATAATAATAATAATAATAATAATAATAATAATAATAATAATAATAATAATAATAATAATAATAATAATAATAATAATAATAATAATAATAATAATAATAATAATAATAATAATAATAATAATAATAATAATCTCTCCCGTGGGTCCACCTTGTCGTGGTGGGAGGGCCCAGTACCTAGCCTGCAAGCCAGCAGGAGGGGAAGCTAACGGACCCAAACCTCTCAACGTTGGGATCAGTGTGCGGATGTCGTGCGCTGTCATCATCGTCATCGTTGGTTTCGGTGTGCGGTGTTCGTGCACTGTCTCAGCATTACTTGTCGGCCATGTCATCTGGCCGACATTGTCTTTAACTGGCGGTCCAGTTCATCCCTGCTGGGAGTGGTCAAGGGGAGCTGAGGGTGGGGCCTTGGTTTCTCCGAGATCTGATGTGAGCTTGCTCTGCCGAGGCAGGGTGTGCGGGACTTAGCCACCAGCCACGTCGGTCCTTGGTAGGATAGTGTGCAATGGATGCAGAGATCGGAATCTGCACTGCTTCGGGCGAGTTCCAGTCCGTCCTTGTATTCCGGGACTGGTAAAGTTGAGGCCGGGCCCCAGAGTACTGGGGTAGGACTATTAATGTCCGAGGGTAAACCCGTTCCCGGCTATTCCAGCCCGCCCCTTTGCACACGATGGCTGGTAATTTTATACTTTTATGGAAAATAACCGTTCCCAAAAACCAACGGAAATGCCACCTTCCGTGAAAGGAGGCCCGGTCGGCGTCCCGGTTATAACCGAAACGTCGGGGGGACCAAACCCTCCTAAAGATAAAAGGAAATTCCGCGGGAACTTGGCATTGCTTCCAGGTTCCCAAAGGCAAAGTATTGTCTGATATTTTTTGATAAAAAGGAAGGGTGACTCAAGTGACTTTAAGTCGGTGAGTCCCTTTTTAATAGCGAGGAAATTGTACGAGGCTGTTGGACGTCTTAAAGACGTTAAAAAAGTAAATAATGGGTTGTTGGTCGAGACTTTCGGCGACAAATCCACAAACGAAAAGCTTCTTTGTCTGAAGATGTTAGGTGATCATGAGGTGGAAGTATCGCCCCATGGAACTTTAAATAGTTTCCAGGGGGTGATCTTTTGCAGAGACCTCATGATTTGCTCCATCGAAGACATAGTCGAGAATTTGTCTGACCAGGGAGTGATTGAGGCCCGAAGGATTAAGTGGAGGCAGGATGGTGAGTTGAAAGACTCACCTCTTCTCCAACTTACCTTCAGCAAAATTGATTTGCCAGCAACCATCGATGCTGGCATTCATAAGAAAATCCCCGTGCGTCCGTACATTCCATCACCGATGCGATGCTATCGGTGTCAGAAATACGGCACACGGCAGGAAGATGTGAAAGGCCTCAAATTTGTGTATGCGGGGAGCCATTGCACGAAGGAAGACCGTGCAATGAGCCAATTATTTGTGTTAATTGTGGGGGTGGTCACTCGGCAAAGTCGAGGAACTGCCCCAAGCACAAAGAGGAAATGGCTATCCAGAAAGTGAGAGTTCTGGATAAGCTCACTTATCCTGAGGCGCGCAGGAGGGTGATGGGCTCCGGCCCTCGCAATCAGCCTGCCGTCTCCTATGCCCGCGTCACGAGTACTCCTACCCCTTCAGCTGACGCTTCAGCTCTGGCTAAAGAGCTTGCTCCGCTGATGATGAAAATCATCAGCGAGTTTTTAAATAAAAAATGTGAAGGCCAAGCGTCAGCAAGGCCAGTTAAAGTTATTAAAACTTCTCCGGAGGGGCCTATTCAGGTTCCTCCTTAAACTACTACAAAACGCAAGAGAGAGACCCTGAAGACTGACGTGAAAGTTTCGGAGGTGGCAACCAGTAAGCCCACCTCAGAAGAGAAAAGGATGGAGGTGGATCGAGAAAGGACTCCACCTCCATCTTCATCACGGGGTGAGCCGGCTCTGCAGGCGGAGCTGAGCTCACCGAAGTCGGAGACGTCCAGGCCTCCGGCTTCAACATCGCCGGGAGGCAGCCCAGCGCATAAGCTGCGCTCGAGTAGCCTCCCGGATCGAGAATAAAGGGTCGTCGTCTCCTACAAGAAGACGTCGGAGACGGATTCAGATTCCGTCTCATTCTCTGACAAGGAGACGACCAGGAGGGATAAACGAGGCTTGCCGAAGGGGAAACCCAGAAAGTGATCTCTCAACTTCCTGGGGCAACCCATCCTAGCCAATAGAAATGGTTAATATATTACAGTGGAGTTGCAATGGTATTAAACAACGCTACTGTGAGCTAAACATGCTTCTGGCAGAGCATACACCTTTATGTGTATGTATACAAGAAACACATCTTAGACCGGTTGAGACATATACCCTGAAGGATTATACCATCCGCCGGCTAGATGTTCTGCCAGATGTTCGAGCAAGGGGAGGTGTCGCAATATTATTAAGGCGGGGCCTATCTTACCAGGCCCTTCGCCTTGACACCCCCCTACAAGCTATAGCTGTAAGAATATACGGAACGCTCGAACTCACAGTATGCACCATATATCTGCCGGACTTCGATTGGAGTATCGAAGATCTGGCCCGTTTAACCTTGCAACTTCTACAACCATTTCTGATGCTAGGTGATTTTAACGCTCACAGTCAATTGTGGGGCTGTGAGCATAGAGACGCACGTGGGAGACTCATCGAAAGTTTTTTGGATGAGTCAAACAAGTTTCTTTTAAATACCGGTGAGAAAACACGATTGAACGCCAGAACTGGTGAGATGTCAGCAATTGATCTCACACTATGCTCACCGGCTCTGGCTCATCGACTGGAATGGATGGTACTCCCTGATCCTTGTGGGAGTGACCATCTACCCATCAAAATTTCTGATAACTCACCGATGTGTCCACATCCTACTTCGCCGAGATGGCGTCTTCGTCGAGCCAACTGGGACACTTTCATGGAAAGTTTTCAAGTTCCCACGTTGGGGGGAGACGTAGAAGAGGATGTGTGCAAAATAACCTCCAAAGTCATTGAAGCAGCTACACACGCTATAAGTAAGTCTTCCGGCATTCCACCTAAGAGAAAAGTTCCTTGGTGGAATGATGTCGTGAGAGTAGCGGTTGCAGAGAAAAAGAGGGCGTTTAACAAATTGAAAAGACGCCCCACGCAGGAAAATTTGATAGCCTTTAAGAGAAAGAGATCTATAGCAACAAGAACTATCCGAGAACAGAAAAGGCTACCTTGGGAGCAATATGTTTCGGCCATCAATACCTCCACACCATCTTCGGAGGTATGGAGGAGGGTGAAGGCAATTTCGGGGAAATTCTCCTCATCACCGGCGCCTGCCCTCCTCAATTTGGATGGCCGAGTCGTAACGCAGCGTGCCGAAATCGCTGAGTGTTAAGTAGAGCATTTCGAGCGCGTCTGCAGCTCCCAAAATTATGACCCGGATTTCCTGCGGATCAAGATGCATCACGAACAACATGATGATCTTGATTTTTTCTCAGATGAATCCCTCCAGTATAACAACGATTTTACAATGCAAGAACTACTGGAGGCGCTAAAGGGGTCAAAAGATACATCACCTGGCCCCGATACAATTCATTATGCCATGATCCAGAATCTGCCTTATCCTGGTAAGTGCGGATTACTGGATCTATACAACAATATTTTTCGGCGGTGCGTTTACCCTCAGCAATGGCGGGAAGCCATTATTATCCCGCTGCTTAAAGAGTGTAAAGATTCATCGCAACCATCAAGCTACCGTCCAATTTCTTTGACTTGCTGCTTCAGCAAGATATTGGAAAAAATGGTGAACAGACGTCTCGTCTGGTGGCTGGAAACTAATCATCTGATAAGTAAATATCAGACAGGATTCCGCCAATACCATTCGACGACGGATCAACTTGTTCGCCTTGAGAATGCCATTCACGACAACTTTCTCCGGGGCTATCACTTTGTGGGAGTGTTCTTCGACCTGGAGAAAGCATATGATATGACTTGGAGGTATGGCATTCTCAGGAAGCAGCATGACTGGGGTCTAAGAGGATCTCTGCCTCAGTTCATTCAAAGTTTTATGTGTGACCGCAAATTTCGTGTCCGGGTGGGTGGCACTGACTCTGGGATCCATTCCCAGGAGAATGGTGTTCCCCAGGGCTCGACGCTTAGTGTCACCCTTTTTGCTATAGCGGTCAATCACATCGCAGCTTCAGCCCCGATTCGTCAATGTCTGTATGTTGATGACCTTGCAATTTTTTATGGAGCTCCATCAATGGATACAATTGAAACGAGACTCCAGCAGGGCATCAACGAAGTGGTGCATTCTGCAGAAAGTGTTGGTTTTCGGTTCTCCACAATTAAAATTCAAGTGGTCCATTTCTGTAGAAAACGCAAGGCACATCCTGATCCGATCCTTTACTTAAAGGGTACCCGCCTTGGATGTGCCGACTCTATTAGGTTTCTGGGACTTGTCTTTGACAAGAAACTAACGTGGCGTCCTCACCTCCAATCCCTGGCAGCGAGTTGTCGCAAGGCAATGAATGTGCTTAAGGGATTGGCTGGTACATCGTGGGGTGCGGACCGGGAGATGCTACTGCGGCTCTATTCATCGCTGGTTCTGCCCAGGATGGATTATGGCTGTGTAGTATTCTCCTCCGCCCGGACGTCATCGCTCAAAATCCTAGATCCTATTCACCACGCAGGCATTAGACTTGCTACAGGAGCCTTTCGAACGAGTCCCTCTATGAGTCTATGTGTAGAGTCGGGATTGCCCCCATTGAGGTTGAGGCGTGAGCGCCTGCTCCTCAATTATGTCGCAGGGGTATGGGCAAAACCCAATCATCTTAACTTCCCGGCTCTTTTCAGAAAATCCAGATTTCTGAGGAGACTCTATGAGAGACGTGCCACGGTCACAAGACCTCTGGCCGTTCGAACGCAGGAGCTTTTAGAGAGTCTTAATCTAGAATTCGCTCAGGTACTTCCCTATAGTTTTCAGGAAGTACCTCCTTGGCTGATCCCAAAGGTAAGGTGCCGTTTTGACCTGGCTGGTCTCCGTAAAGATGAGACCAGTTCCCAGTACTATCGGACCTGCTTTCAGCAAATTATAAGCGAATACAATGACTCTCTGTGCGTGTATACGGATGGATCTAAAACCATGTCTGGTGTGGGGAGCGCTATTGCCATTGGCAATAGCTCACACACTTGGTCGCTCTCCCCACAGGCATCCGTATACACTGCTGAATTATATGCAATTTTTCAAGCCCTGCGATATTGTGAACAGTTTTCGAACCTTCACAATACATTCCTCATTTGTTCTGACTCGTTGAGCGCGCTGCAAGCACTAATGTGCACGCTTTCAAGGGACCCTCTGGTGCAAAACATCCAGGCGATACTCCACGTGCTCCAGCACATGTCCATCGTTTTTGTATGGACACCTGGGCACGTGGGTATACATGGGAATGAGGTGGCTGATGAAGTTGCGCGGGTCGCGGCTGATTCAGACCACCTGGATCTAATTCCCATACGCCCAGAAGACCTGAAAGTGTGCATACGTTTCAAAATTCATGAAAAATGGCAGCGTGAGTGGAACAACCTCACGGAAAAGCTCAAACAGGTCAAGCCAAGCACCAATAAGATGCCGGCACCTGTAAATCTGAGCCGTAGAGAGAGTGTGGCCCTTACGCGTTTGCGAATAGGCAACACTCAAATCTCGCATGCATATCTTCTCTGCGCTGTGGATCAGCCAAGGTGCACTGTTTGCAGGACAGTGCAAACGGTGAGGTATATTGTTGAGGAGTGTGTAGTCTTTGAACCTTTACGGCAAAGACTACGGCTTCGAAAAAATGTAGCACGTGCATTATCGTATAATGCGAGCTCCGTGAAGAGGATGATTACATTTTTAAATGAATCTCACCTTCTACGGAGACTCTAGAGGAAACATCTCTTGTTTTTAAAAAGTCGTCTCTTTTATGTGTTTTACTTACAGCCTCGTACAGTTTTATCTTGTTTTTAAATGTTTTGTGATTTTAGACTATTTATTGATTTTATCTGTGATATTGTGGGCCCTTTACACCCACAATATCACATTTTATTACACTTAGCATTTAGGTTTTATTGTTTTTATTGTAATAGTGTGGGCTCTTTACACCCACACTATTACACGTTGTTATATTTTTAGTTTTTAATAGTTTTTATTGTTATCTAGTTATTAAGTTTAAAATTTTTTTTTTTATATTGTTATCAAGTTTTTTAAGTATTTTAATTTGTTGCAGTGAAGGCCTTTTACACCTTCACTGTAACGTTGTTATTTGTTGTTGTTGTTTTTGTTGTTTATATTTTGTTGTTATTTTTTTATATATTTTATTTTTGGTTATTTTTTTCCTACCTAGTCAATTCATTTGACTAGGTAGTGTTGTGATATTTTGTTATTTGTTAAGTTATGTTTTTGTTATTTTTTAACCTGCGGGGGCTAATGAGCTGGTTCTCGAAGCCCCAAGAAGGGGGGTGGGTTTTAGTGGGTAGTCTGGCTGTTTGCCAGGAGTCCCACACTCAGTGCGTCAATGCATTTCCCACCTCCCTGCCGCAAAAAAAAAATAAAAAAAAAAAAAAATAAAAAAATAAATAAATAAATAAATAAATAAATAAATAAATAAATAAATAAATAAATAAATAAATAAATAAATAAATAAATAAATAAATAAATAAATAAATAAATAAATAAATAAATAAATAAATAAATAAATAAATAAATAAATAAATAAATAAATAAATAAATAAATAAATAAATAAATAAATAAATAAATAAATAAATAAATAAATAAATAAATAAATAAATAAATAAATAAATAAATAAATAAATAAATAAATAAATAAATAAATAAATAAATAAATAAATAAATAAATAAATAAATAAATAAATAAATAAATAAATAAATAAATAAATAAATAAATAAATAAATAAATAAATAAATAAATAAATAAATAAATAAATAAATAAATAAATAAATAAATAAATAAATAAATAAATAAATAAATAAATAAATAAATAAATAAATAAATAAATAAATAAATAAATAAATAAATAAATAAATAAATAAATAAATAAATAAATAAATAAATAAATAAATAAATAAATAAATAAATAAATAAATAAATAAATAAATAAATAAATAAATAAATAAATAAATAAATAAATAAATAAATAAATAAATAAATAAATAAATAAATAAATAAATAAATAAATAAATAAATAAATAAATAAATAAATAAATAAATAAATAAATAAATAAATAAATAAATAAATAAATAAATAAATAAATAAATAAATAAATAAATAAATAAATAAATAAATAAATAAATAAATAAATAAATAAATAAATAAATAAATAAATAAATAAATAAATAAATAAATAAATAAATAAATAAATAAATAAATAAATAAATAAATAAATAAATAAATAAATAAATAAATAAATAAATAAATAAATAAATAAATAAATAAATAAATAAATAAATAAATAAATAAATAAATAAATAAATAAATAAATAAATAAATAAATAAATAAATAAATAAATAAATAAATAAATAAATAAATAAATAAATAAATAAATAAATAAATAAATAAATAAATAAATAAATAAATAAATAAATAAATAAATAAATAAATAAATAAATAAATAAATAAATAAATAAATAAATAAATAAATAAATAAATAAATAAATAAATAAATAAATAAATAAATAAATAAATAAATAAATAAATAAATAAATAAATAAATAAATAAATAAATAAATAAATAAATAAATAAATAAATAAATAAATAAATAAATAAATAAATAAATAAATAAATAAATAAATAAATAAATAAATAAATAAATAAATAAATAAATAAATAAATAAATAAATAAATAAATAAATAAATAAATAAATAAATAAATAAATAAATAAATAAATAAATAAATAAATTCTTTATCCAGCAAAAATTGTGACTATCCCCATTTTTTATGGCCAAAAGATGAATTTTTCTACCAGCAGGGTTCGTGCTAACGTGTACTGGATAAATTTCCAAGCCTTTATTAATATTATAGCCATACACATTAATTGACAACTGTGGATTCATCTTTTCAAATTTTTTTATCTGATCCACAGACATGGGGAAATTTAATCCATCGTATTTTAAATGATGTTTATAGTGCGGGTACTTATCCAAGTATTCAGCATGTTTTTCAACGGGGAATAATGCTGGCATTATTGACCACAAAAAACAGTGTTGATCGAAATTATGATTATTAATCACAGATTTTTTACTTTTGATTTTTAGTGGTAGTTCACAAAATGTTCCGGCTGTGATTGGAGTGTACTTATTCATGTGGACTCGCATATTTATGATCATATTAAGAGCCTGTAATGTAGATGTTTGTTATATTAAATTATTATTATTTAAATAAATAATAAATATGTATAAAAGATATAACTGATCTTTATTAAAATTGAAAAAATATGGTACTTTACCACCCTCTTTGTTTGATTTTTCTCGGGCGCCAATTTGTAATGTAGATGTTTGTAATATTAAATTATTATTATTTAAATAAATAAGAAATATATATAAAAGACATAATTGATCTTTATTAAAATTGATCTTTTTTATTTGATTTATGAAATGTTATTATTTTTATATGTAAACTAGCTGACCCGGCGAACTTCGTACCGCCTAATAATTAATAAATATTGTGTTTAGTAATTAGCCGAGTCTTCTATCTATCTATCTATGCATCTATCTATCTCGCTATTTATCTATCTATCTATCTCTCTATCTATCTATCTATTGATCTATCTATCTCGCTATTTATCTATCTGTCTTTCTATCTATCTATTTATCTATCTATCTATGTATCTATCTATCTCGCTATTTATCCATTTATCTATCTATCTCACTATTTATCTATCTATCTCGCTATTTATCTATTTACCTATCTTTAAAAAAAAAAAATATCTAGCTGTAAAAAATAGGGGTTGGTGATAGACGGGTGAAAATTTAGGGTTGTATGTATTTTTTAATGCCACATATTTTAAACAAAAAAAATTAAAAAAAATTCCAAAAAATAGGTCCACCCCAAAAAATAGTTTGGGGTGGACCACCTTTATCACTTAGGGGTATGAAAAATAGATTACGACCGATTCTCAGACCTACCGAATATACATATAAAATTTCATAAACATAGATCAAGCCGTTTCGGAGTATTTAACAAAAATTTCAAAAATTATAAATAATTAACACACACATACACCCTTCGTTTTGTATCGGGTTAAAAAAGAACAAAATTATAAAGATAGTTTGAATATTATTATTTTAATGAATTTTTTTTATTATTATTTTCAATTTCTGATAAAGATTCTTCATTACGACGTATTTTTGATGCCCTCGCCTGGAAACTATTTCTAGAAAGTTGAGATCTTGATCCTTTGTGCATTTTAAAATGATTTAAAAAATTTAAACTGCCTTCGAACAAAATTAGTTGCTTTACTTTTGAATGGGAATTACCTTTCTTAATTAAATTTCAGTTTAATTTACTGCTTATACAAACGACTTCAACACACCACTTGTGAGAGGATAGAAAATTATATACACGTAACAAAAAATAAAAATCAAATGTTTGGGGTGGACCACCCTTATCATTAAGGGGTATGAAAAATAGATAAGGACAGATTCTCAGACCTACCGAATATACATATTACATTTCATAAACGTAGATCAAGCTATAAAACTTATCTTATTTATACTTCAGTTTAATTTACTTCTTATACAAACGACTTCAACACACCACTTGTGAGAGGATATAAAATTATAGACACGTAACAAAAAATAAAAAAAAATGTTTGGGGTGGACCACCCTTATCATTTAGGAGTATGAAAAATAGATTACGACCTATTCCCAGACCTACCGAATATACATATAAAATTTCATAAACGTAGATCAAGCCGTTTCGGAGGAGTTTAACTACAAACACCGCGACACGAGAATTTTATATATTAGATTACCAAGGTTGTTAACATTCACAGCAACCGTGATAATAGAGGGAAGTTATAGTTGAAATGCAACATATAAAAAATGAAGAACAAAATTATAATAATAATTTAATGATGAAGCGACACCGCTACAAGTCCATCCACTATCCCTTTCCTGGAATTCCTCCAATCTCTTTAATAAATAATTCTTGATATGGTCGTCGTACCATTCATGCATGTCCGTGGTCATATACATTTCCTTTGCACACGTTATAAACGTTTTTACATCTTCCTCTTTAGTGCTGGGCTTGATGAAATTACCCGAAAATATAATATACACCTGAAACAAAATATATACAATTAAATTATGTAAATGTTAAAATTAAATATCACTTACTTTGAGGGGTTGATGTAACAATTCTCGTCGAACGTGTTGTTGGAACATCGAAAATGCCCGGTTGAAAAAGATTTTTGGATCTTTATAATCTAAATTTGTAATCATACCAGTCTTCACTCGAACTTTGTGTTGCACTTCGATCATCTCCCAGATCAGATGTCGATTTAAGCTTTTTACTGTACCACCACCTTGTTTGATAAATTTCGATCGAAGTCGGTGAAGTTGCCGCTGATATGATTTACATAAACCAATATTTGCCTCAAGACGTAGAGGATTTTCCTTCTTCGCTGCTAATAATTGTCTAAATAAACGCAAATTTTGTTTATTTAACAGTATCCATCGATCAGCTTCCTCTACCGTCCGAATCATTTTCATCGCCTGTTATATTTTCTTTGTCATCTCCATACTACTGCTACCATGTCCATCACTTATAATTTGTAATTGTGCTCTATCATAGGCATCCATTTTTCTACTTTTTTTTTTTTTTAAATCAATAATATTTTTTTTAATTTAAAAGAGAATACTATATCAAAATTGAAGTATTTTTTGAAATGTTATTTGTAACTTTGTGTATTATCCTTTTATACATTTACCTCCCTCCTAATTTTTATCTACCACACAATCATTTTGTATCATTATCATTCAACTAAAAATCGTTAATGATATTCAAATATAAACATTTTTATATATGAAAGCACACGCTGACAAAAAAAAAAAGCAAACAAATACATTGTAATATGATCAGATAACTGTATTGGAATTTTGATTAATTGACAATTTTTATGTAATATGGTATATGATAAGAATAAATGCAAATTCATCGAATCAGCAAAAATTCCTTGCAATAAAAAAAGAATTGAAATTTGATTCCATAAAAAAAATGAATTTTGATTAATAGACAATTTTTATGTAATATGATATATATCATTGCAATAAACGCAAATTTATAAAACTACAGAAATTTTATAATATGCACGTGAGAATTTGCTTGATCATCAATTTTATAAAATGCACGTGGGTTTGGATTGTACAGCGGATGTTGTGAAATCTATGGTTTTAAAAAAATGCTTACCATTGATATAAATGTTTAATATTTCCTAGAATTTGTCGCATTTTTATAACAACAACAAGAAAAAAATCATATTTAACGATAAACTGAATTGTAATTTTGATTAATAGACAATTTTTATGTAATATGATATATTATTATATTCTAAACAAAACTAACTACAGAAATAACAAGTTCTGGCATGTTCAATGTTACCACTTTCGTCACACCAAACACCTGCAATGGTTATCAATTGACTCCTCCCAATAAAATCTCACACCAATATCTCTCACACCAATCCTCCAAACTTAGCCGATATCAGAACCTTTCAGAGCCCACGCCTCTGTCCCACCACTCACTTAGCAAAGTTCCGAATCACAACCACCGATCACAGCACCACCAATCTCTTAGCAAAGTTCCAAACCACCGATCCCAGCGCAACCAGTTTCTTAGCAATGTTCTGAAGCACTACTCTGACGTCATCTGAGCATGCGATCGTAGCGCCACCAATGCCTCTGGTGGACAAATTTGCAAGCTTGGCTCAGGAGTGACTTGAGTCTTTTACTCATCATATTTAATATCTTACATTTTTGATTCACGTACTTTTAATGAAAGGATGAAGGCACAATTTAATAACATTTTTCCAATCAAGAGAAGTGTAATTGAATCATTATTTGAACCATGGTAAGCTTTGTTGATGTCCATCTAATTGACGCTTAAAGCTCGGCAAGAACCCATACGTTTTAGGATATCGGCAATAGACATTATTCCGAAATATCCAGTGCCGGGGTAAGTGCCACTGTAATTCAACCGTATTATTTAAACTTTGGTAGATTAGTCAACATTCAAATAAACATCTGCATCCAAACAAAAATCGTTATTAAATTGTGCCTTCATCCTTTCATTAAAAGTACGCGAATCAAAAATGTAAGATATTAAATATGATATGAGTAGAAGAGTCAAGTCACTCCTGAACCAAGCTTCCAAATTTGTCCACCAGAGTAGTGGTTCAGAACTTTGCTAAGAAACTGGTGGCGTTGCGATCGGCGGTTCGGAACTTTGCTAAGAGATTGGTGGCGCTGTGATCGGTGGTTGTAGTTCGGAGCTTTACTAAGTGAGTGGAGGGACAGGGGCGTGTGTTCTGAAAGGTTTTGATCTCGGCTAAGTTTGGAGGATGATATTGGTGGTGGTGCTGCGATCTGTGGTTCGGAACTTTGCTAAGAGATTGGTGGCGCTGTGATCGGTGGTTGTGTTTTGGAACTTTGCTGGTATTGGTGGGGGCGCTGCGATCGTATTGGTGCGAGATTTAATTAATAATTAGTTAGTTATTATAATTAATAATAATAATTGGTTATTATTAATTAATTAGTTTGAAAACGTTTAGAGAAAAATTTTAAAAACTTACATGTTCGTATTAAATAATACAAATAAAGGCGATCGTATTGGCCCGAGATTTAATTGGGAGGAGTCAATTGATAACCATTGCAGGTGTTTTGGTGTGACGTAAGTGGTAACCTTGAACATGCCAGAACTTGTTATTTCTGCAGTTAGTTTTGTTGAGAATATAATAATATATCATATTTCATAAAAATTGTCTATTAATCAAAATTACAATTCAGTTTATCGTTAAATATGATTTTTTTCTTGTTATTATTATAAAAATGCGACAAATTCTTGGAAATATTAATCATTTATATCAATGGTAAGCATTTTTTAAAACAAAAGATTTCACAACATCCGCTGTACAATCCAAAGTACATTGTATTTTTTTTTTAAATAAAATTTCTGTAGTTTGTTAACTAACTAGTTAATTTGTATAGTTAGATTTGATGAAATTTACTAGAACTGAAATGTAGTCAGGTATTTTTATAATAAAAACACTTAAAAAAAATTTTGTCGCTTTTATTTTACATAAACTACAAAAATACAAACTAAAATAATATTGATAATAATATTTAAGCATCATTTATCTAAAAAAAAAAAAATTTGACAATTAAAATTTAGTCACTATGGATTAAATAAAATATTTACACAATTTTAACATTATCCTCGCCAAGAATGATATCATCGATTATTGCTTGTGATAGAGCAATGGCCCTATCAAAGTAATTTAGCGGTTCTAAAAAAAAAAAAAAAGAAGAAAAACTAAAATAATATATATGTATTGAGAGAAATCAATAGAGTTACTTTCGTTAATTATATAGTATATCTGAAGCAGGGCACAGTCCCATGGGAACTGTACCACTTGCATCGTCTCCAACATTGATGCCAATAAAATTTTGGCTGTATCAAATCTCATTAAAATAAAAACCAAAAAAAATTTTTGTTATTAATAATTAGTTAGTTATTATAATTAATAATAATAATTGGTTATTATCAATTAACTAGTTTGAAAACGTTTAGAGAAAAATTTTAAAAACTTACTTGTTCGTATTAAATAATACAAATAGAGGTTATTTTTTTCGAAGCTCATTTTAAAAACTTAAAAAATGTCACAATTTATACTTAAAAAAAATATTTGAGCGTTGCCTTTAACAAATATATAATAAATGAAGCTGTTTTACAAAAAGAAATCATAAAAACAGATTATTAGAGAATCTTATACCATAAAATTCATAAGTTGAATTTTTACTGATTCAGTAAATTTGCTTTTATTGTAAAGAAATATTTTTTTTACATAAAAATTGTCTATTTACCAAAATTCTAATACAGTTGGTTGTTAAAGATGATTTTTTTGTTGTTGTTGTTGTTATGTATGGATCAAATATTATTATTACGATGCCCGTTCACAATTAATGGAGTTTTGGTTCTTGTTTGATCTATTATTGAGTAGTTTCGATTGTATCAATAAACCCAGTTTTAAGGAGTTGTTGACATATTTTTATTGCGTAAAACAAAATACACAATTAAATAATATTATAAAAGATTAAACAGATTTTTAGAGAAGAGGATGTGTGTTAGAAAATTAGATGTATAAGTTATCATTCTATAATTCAATGTATTCATCAAAACCATTTCGATAGCGACCATGATTAAGGGGGAAATTTTTCATTATTACAACAAAACTATTAAGAGATGTCCAACAATGACTGCATAAATTACGAAATTTTTGGAAATTTATATCAGAGCCCTCTATATGGTCATCGAAAATGTGTTTTAAATTCAAATCATCAGATTTCAATAACACCAAACAATTTGTATTGTCCCTTATGTTATGCTTTGGAACACGTGCATAGCTCTGACAAAGGTAAAAACAATAAATTTTTCGATGTCGGCCCATACTAAAGAATTCTCTGATTCGTTCTTGTGAATGGCAGCTCACATCATCGAAAATGAATAGACTTTGTTCACGTGCTTCATTCGGATCAAGAATTTCACTAGTATCACTAAATGGAAAATATTCAACTCCATCCACTAGTTTTAAAGTATCTTCAAGTAATTGACATTTTTGTTGATGAAGAGATTTACTGTAGACATAGATGTTTTCAAATTGTTTACCATTTTCATGATAAATTAAGTTTAGCATAAGATTTGTTTTCCCACAGCCACTAGGACCACATATTATGGCTCGTAGTGAATCTGAAAATAGGGGACCATGACAGGAGTGATTATCTGTATTATTGGGTATTAAATCTTTAACAATGAGTGAATGCTGTTGTTTATGAAAGCGCATTTTTCAGACAACTAAAACTAAAATTTAAAAACAACTCATTTAAACAGACGTGAACATGATTGCTTGAAACATTTAGAAGTATGCCTCGTTCGAGGACACATCAAGGAAAAGGTATTGTTAATACAATCTTAAATAAATTACCGATAGAGTTACACATACCAACTTATAAATATTGTGGACCAGGCACTAAACTCAAAGAACGATATGCACGTGGTGGTAAATCAAAAAACGCATTGGATCAGGCTTGTATGGTGCATGATATCGCTTACTCAAAAAGTAAAGATTTAAAGGAGCGTCATCTGGCGGATAAACAATTAGGTGAAGCCGCTTGGAAACGTACACAGGCCTCCGATTCAACAGTTGGTGAAAGGGTAGCAGCTCTATTTGTCACAGGCGCTTTGAAAACAAAAACTGCTCTTTGTAAGGGATTGGAGATTAAAAAGAAGAAGAAGAAGAAGAAGCAGACAAAGAAAGCTATAAACTTTACAGCGTCAGTTAGGAAAGCTAGAAATGCATTAAAAGAATCTCCACCAGTGGATTTAAAGGCCGCAGTAAAGATTGCGAAAGCTGCAGTACGCGGTCAACGTATTAATGTACCAACACGTGTAATACCAGTTCCAAAATCAGGTGGTGTGCTTCCACTTATCCCCATATTTGCGGGACTCTCTGCTCTTGGAGCTTTAGCTGGTGGGGCGTCAGATATTGCTAATGCTGTAACAAATTATAAGAGTGCACGTGAACAACTTAGTGAGAGCCAACGTCACAATAAAACAATGGAGGCTATAGCAATGGGTTAAGGCTTGTATTTAAAACAGGGGTATGAGGCTATATCTATCAAAAAACTAATAGAAACGCTACCACGCAGAGCACTTTATGATACGGAACTGTGTGAGTATGCTAAAAAATTAAATATTCCGTATTTTCGTGGTGTTTTTATGCGTGACACCCTACCCAAATCACCAAACAAATATGAGACGGGAATTATCAATCATGATATAGCTATGAATAGTGGAACTCATTGGACGGCGTAGAAAAAATTTAAAAGAATGTTATCTATTTCGATAGCTTTGGTAACGTTCAGCCGCCGCAAGAGTTAATTAAATACTTTAAAGGATGTGATATCCAGTTTAATTTTAATCAAGAACAAAAATTCAGTACTACAATATGTGGATATTTATGTTTAAAATTTTTGTTGGATAAATAAACCATCACATGCTACAAACTTATCATTTATCAATGTGTCTTTCATGTTAACGTTGACAGGTAATAGTTCTGTTTTAACAATACTATATCCCACCTATTGATTTAGATAAAAATTCAAACTATGTGATGGGACTAGTAGACTTACAAACATATAATGTTATTCTTAATGTTGATACAACGAATAATAAATTTTATTATGATACTGATAATAAGGTAATTGAAATACGTGTTGGATCATATGAGATTGATGACATTTCACGTTATTTAGGTAATTCTCTAGATGGAAAAGCAACTATTCTTTTGCATCCCACTAATGTTATCTATGAACCTATCAATTGTCGAGCCATTAACAACATAACGCTCTCTTTGGTGGATCAATCTGGTAAATTAGTTAACAAAGAGGTGAAAATATAACTATTGGACTGCATCTGAAACCTATATAATGGGTTTTGTATTTAATCACCCTACACGCTACTTTGGAGGTAGTGTTCAACAAACCGTCAGATAAAACAAGTTCTATCAGACAACAATAGAATAAAGCACAATAATCGAAATCGATTACAACATGATAATCGAAACCGACTATCACTCAGTAATCGAAAATTTATACAATAAATTTTAAACTAAAAAATTTATAACGGCAGATTGTTGGTTAAAATTCTGTTGTTGGCTGAAATTAAAGAAATCATTTATACCTATAAAATTTACTTGTATTAAAAATAAACATGACAGAAATTTTAGAAGGAACCAACGAACCTGCGTATGATAATACGATTACAGGACTAGAATATCACAATCATCAAGCGTATAATTCAACAAAATTTGAGCCTAGTGATGTGATTTGAATTTACATTCAGTCACAAGAATTGTATACTTGTGAGAGTGCTTTAAATATTGAAGGTAAAGTAACTAACGATCCTGAAAATAAAGCACAATTCATATCGGACGCTATACCATTTATGTTCCAAGAAATCCGTTATGAAATTGGTGGTCAAGTAATTGATCATACTAATAATGTTGGTATTGTAAGCACTATAAAAAACTACTTAACATTACATGAAAATCAGAGTAAAGCGTTACTCAATGCTGGTTTTAGTGATAAATTCAATAAAGATGCCGGTGGTTTATTCAATGTTCGTATACCACTGAAAATAAATGTGGGTTTCTTTGAGGATTATCCTAGAATTCTGGTAAACATGAAACAAGAACTTATTATTATTCGTGCAAATGATGATATCAATTGTTTTACTTCAGCAATCGCAACAGTAGAACCTAAAATTACTATTAATAAATTAGAATGGTGCGTTCCATATGTAATAGTTTCTGATGACATGCGTATAAAACTATATAATGTAGTAAATCGAAATACTGATGTAAATTTATGGTTTAGATCATTGGAATGCTTAACTATCCCAGACATACAGCAAACTGATAAGCAAGTATGGTGTGTCAAGACTAGTTCAGAGTGTCCAGACTATGTTGTGGTATGCTTCCAAACAGATCATGATAGGAATATGTAAAAAGATTCCAGTCAATTTTTTTGATTGTAATATTACAAACATGAAAGTCTATGTAAATGGTGAAGTTTATCCATACGCAAAATTAAATCTTAATTTTCGGAAAAAACAAACAGCAATCCTATATGACATGTATTGTAGATTCCAGAAATCCTACTATAATCGATCTATAGCTGAACTTTTGTTAGATAAAAATGAATTTATAGAGAATGCACCTTTATTTGTTATTGATTGTTCAAACCACCCTGAATCACTTAAATCAACAACAGTGGATATTCGTGTTGAATTTGAGGCTACTGCTAGTTTTCCTGCAAAAACACGTGCTTATTGTCTAGTTTTTCATGACCGATTATTTAAATATAACCCACTCACAAATATTGTAAACAAAGTGCTTTAAAATGGAATACATAGTGGACATACAAGGATTTAAAGTTAACAATGAGTTCATTGTTAAGGAACTCAGTTTTGTGGATACGAATGGAAATCATTTTGGTCATTATATATTTAAACCACCATTTACATTCAACACTTTAAATGATTCCGTTAAAAAAGTAGTGTTCTGGTTAACCAAAAATGATCATGGACTACATTGGAATCAGGGATCCACTGAACCATCAAAGGTTTTATCATACATTATTAACAACAATACTGTATACTGTAAGGGTGATGAGAAAAAATTATGGATTGAAAAACTCACTCCAAAAGCAACAAAGGCAGTACATATTGAAACTTTAGAAGGTGGACTTTCATTTCATAAGAATAATGTTAGTTCAAAAGCACTTTGTATCTTACACCATAATCATTGTACAACTTCTAATGTAAATTATTTGTTAAATTTTTTTTCAATAAAACTATGTTTTAATATTTTATATGATATTTTTTTTATTTAAAAGTCCTTTTATTAAGATATTTTTATAACAATTTTGATCATTTCAATTGTGTATTCTAATGAGATAACATGATTAAGACAAAGAAAGAGTTGGTTGAATTGAGTAATGCCATCCGTAAAAAGTATAACACACTAAAAGCAGGTGAACAAATATCCACTTTAACTCTACAGAAGACATTTAGTCCATTACTGAGCCGTTGAATAAGCTTGTGGAAAAAAAAGAGGTAAAATTGAAGCATGAAGAACAAATACCGTATATACCAATTAAGGAAGGAATGAATCAGGAAGGTTACACACCAATTAAGATAAGAAAATTATTTGAAGTTCATAAAAATATTAACAATCTACCAAGTCATTCAACAGAATACATAGATGAAGGTACACCACTTACTCCCCATGAAGCATTTAGGGATATTATAAAATCAGAAGAAAACGTATACCACGCACATCAATATTTCACTGATATGTATGGGGATATTGCTGGTAAATACATTTATAATATAGTTGGTAATAAAGGTGGTAGAATCATCGATAAGTATTATGGATTGCGTTATAATATAAATGATGATAAATTGTATATTGGTAATACTGCTGTTCGCATAAGCCATAACGATATACAAGTTGGTGAAAAGTGATATAATGGAACTTTAGGTTTATATGAACTTTTAATAAGAAATTCTCCTGTAAAACATACAAAAGAAGATTAGGATAATTATATAGAAATTGTAAGATCTACTAATGCTCATAATTGGAATTATAATTCAACAAGTTAAATTCATGGTTCAAGAAGTTTGAAATATAGAAATATTATTAAGAAATACTTATCCGTTTCTGGTGATGGTTTAACGTTATCTACAGTTAACAGTAAACCTATAACTTATGTTTATTGGAATGTAGCTATGTGAACGAGATAAACTCTATCATATCAGAACTAAGAGAAGAAAATATAATAGACTGAATCTCTTATAAAGAGGTCTGTTTAAAACCAGTATGTAAACAGGTCTGTTTAAAACTTGTCAGTTTTAAACTAGTCAGTTAAAAACCAGTTTTAAACCGATGAAAATCAGTTTTAAACAGGTCAGTTTATTAACAGGTCTGTTAAAAACCGTTTAAAACAGACCTGTTTATAAACCGGTTTTAAACAGGTCAGTTTATTAACAGGTCTGTTTTTAACTGACCCTCTTTTAAAGTAATATCAAACCTTTTAGCTGATAATATATATAGTACTATGAAATTGATAAATACATCATTCAACGTTCAGACATCATCATGGACAGCATAGATAAATTTGGTCGCTCTCTCCTCAAAAATTATCATTTAAAAACTAATGATGTATGATCATCATCATCATCAAGTGATAACTAAGATGCAATATCCAAGCGAATTGTAAATGTACAAAATCCTATAGATATGTATGATGCGGTAAACTTGCAAAGTCTTGAAACAAAGTGCTTATCGATAAATGAATCCGAAACATATTTTGATGGAAAAAATAAAAGGATATCTAATGTAGCTAGCCCTAAATATTCAACGGATGCTGTCGATTTGTATACAGTAGCTACACATGTTCGTAATAAAGTTAATGATAACACTCAATTGTTTAACAGTATTCTGAAAAAATTAAATGGATATTTTCATACATCAATAAGGAATGCACTGCCTACACAATTTTATGAAGATGCTGCCTCTAACCTATCTTGGCATATAATAGATGCAAATAAAACATTTTTTTTATTCGAATTTCCTATATCAGCCAAAATACATCATTTAAACATTACACCATCGTACTGTGTGTTCCTTATTAATGGTATCACTGTGAATAGAAATCAATCTATTACAATTAAACCTCAGGATCGTTTACAGTTTGGTCTACCTAAAGATAAAGCGTATACACTAGTAGAATCTCTGATTTTATATGTTATTATCAGTTTACAATATAAATTACTAAATGAATAAAAAACAAATTGTTGTGAATGAGAAACATAAATTAGCTCGTCGCAATTTCAGAAGAAGGCGGGTTCTCATAAAAGGAATAAATGATTCGTATCAGGCTTACTTTAAATATATATTGGCTGTAATCGATTGTTTCTCCAAGTATAGCTGGGCGATTCCGCTAAAGTCTAAAAACGCTGTCGCTGTTGTTACCGCTATGGAGCGGATTATAAAAGATCATACACCGAAAAACCTTCAAACAGATAATGGTTCTGAATTTTATAATGAAAAATTTAAAAAGTTAATGAAAGTGTACAACATAAACCATTATTCAGTGTATTCGAATAAAAAGGCCTGTATTGTAGAAAGATTTATACGCACACTGAAGTCGAAGATGTATAAACATTCAGTCTTTATGGTAATCATAAACGGTTAAAAGTATTACCTGACTTAATTAAGCGCTACAATAATTCATATCATCGCACAATTAAAATGAAACCGGGTCAAGTAAATACACGAATCGAAAAACTGATTTTAAATACTTCATACAATCACATTAAGATGGTGGGAGCAAAACAAAAGTTTGATATCATGTGAGAATAAGTAAATTTAGAGCAATGCTTGATCGTGGATTTCATCCATCTTGGACACCAGAAATATTCACAATTCGTGAAGTAAAACTAACCAATCCAAGAACATATTTACTTAAGGATTACATGAATGAAAATATCTTGGATGGTTTTTATGCTGAAGAATTACAGAAAGTTAAGGATCCAAATGTGTATTAAGTAGAAAAAGTTTTAGGTAAACGTGGATCAAAGGTTTAAGTTAAATGGTTGGGCTTTGATTCTTCACACAATTCATATATTGATGAACAAAGTCTACTCACATAAATGAGAGATTGATTTTTTTTTTTTGTGAACACACATATGTTACCGATAATAATATTTTATTAGGATAGAGAAAAAAAATATCATACTACTGTTATTTATTATAATATTTATACAAAGTTTTGTTATCTTATCTAATACATTAAGTTATTATATAATTTATTTATAATTGTAATTTATTATGATGTATATAAAATTAAAATATTAAATAAATTAAGTTATATCATTATTTTTCATTTTTCTAGTAAATAATTTTCAATAATTTCTTTGACTTGAACATAGTCAGAAAATTCGTCCAATGGAAAAACATTATAATAAGACTTTTCAAATATTGATAAACCAACAATTCCATCTGTTTGTCCAGAGTGAATTTTTTTAAAAAATCCAATTCCAAATTACCATATCTTCATTGTAGAGCATTTCGGAGCAGTATATAGCTGTTCGCGAGCAGTTCCGGAGCAGTACATAGCTGTTCGGGGGCAGTTCCGGCGCAGTATATAGCTGTTTGGGAGCAGCTCGACCGGCTTCGAAGCACTTCGGAGTAGCTACGGGGCACTTGACAGCCTCTTCTATATTCAGTTTATTATTTATATAAGCCAGTTATTTCAATTTTTTAATCACTAGCATTAATAGTTTCAGTTTAAAGCACATTAAAATGTTTGAATGTTCATATTGCTGAAAAAAAAAAGATACTCGTCTCTAATAATCTGATTAATCTTTTATAATATTATTTTATTTTGTATTTTGTATTAAGTAAAATAAACATGCTAACATTTTTTTTAATGTTTTTATTATAAAAATATCTAATTACATATAACAGTAATTTCATTATCGTTTACAACATTTGAGAATTCTTTTAATAATTTTTCGAAGTTTTAATCGAACATCTGATAAATACTGACATGAAGGAGAACCCATTTGTGTATGTTGCATAAATAGGTCATAATAATTTTCCTCGGGTAAAATACCAGAATTATCCCATGGATTAAATCCATTTGCTTGATCTGGTAGCCATGGAATTCTCTCGGGTCCCGGTTTTTCATCATCAGAATATGGTTTTGATGCTTTATTAGAATAAAATTTCAATGTGTCTTCTTTAACATTCGGTTTCGAAGTCATATTATGTACACGAAATCCACTTTGATTCATATAAAAATTATTATCAGTTTTCTTCAGAAAACCATTGGTGCTTACTTAAAAGTGCTTGAAAATCAGAGTTCTCAATGTGATTGTGTACCGGATTTATGTGATCATGAAATCGCATTGAAGCACTTCACTGACACAAAACAATATAAAAATATTGTTGTAATGCTAATAATGTTTGCTATATCCATGTCTCTAACTTCAGATTCCTTGATGGTATAATGTTACTTACCTACAAACAAGGTATTTTAAATCTGAAAAGCATATAATGAGGGGTACAGTCTAAAATTAAACAATGACTAATTATAAGCGTTTTTTATTATATATGAATATTCAAATACAGTCATGCTCGCTTATATATCCAAGGTTCAAACCATTCTGGAATAGTTTCAAATTGCTGATACAGCATTCGACCACAAAAACATTTGGTTGACAATTCTTCCACTTATGCCAACCCATTGTTTTCGACGTACATCATATGTCCCCCAATTCTTTCTCAAGTTACTTCCATAAGTAAAATAATCACAACATTCATATAGTAGTTTTTCAAACTTATCGAAATCAGATGCAAACCATTTATATTTTTTAACGTAATTTACAAATAAAGCAGGATCCAAAGTGTTTCTAACTATAAATGCTGCGATATGAAAACAATCATCAATTTCCAAATAGGAATATCTCATAGTGTCTAATAACTTTTTGGGGATACTCTAACGACACGCATCCATAAGTTGATAAAATTCCATCTATAATAAATTTATATATTTTTATAAAAAATCGATAAACATAGCTAAAGTAAATACTTACATTAAATTTTGCTGGATATATTCCATGCTTCTCCATATTTTCAAATAGATCAATGTGATTTTTCAGTGACATTGATTTCCATAAGGGTAAATAATTAAAATAAACGTCATGTAAACTGTATGTATCCATAGTGGTATTCAATTTAAAAATAAAAAATTTAAAATATTATAATAATAGCTAGATTAAAACAATCATGGTGATTTTTTCCACCGGTTACTCGTAATGTTTAATTGATATTTGCCAGCTACGACCAACTTGATCCTCAACACGCATAAATGAAGGTGTTGAGTTGATGGTATTTATTATTTTATCGATTAGTATATTATAGCGGCTTGGTAAGAAAACTGATTCCAACACTACATCTCCATCCATTGAAACTTCTACCGTCGCCTTTATCTGATCGCCATATTTGAGGTCGGCTGTATTTTTGTTTTACTTTTGAATAATACATCAAAACTAAAGTAATTTTTGATTGTCTTTTTTTATTATCTTTTTATACAATTATCCCCTCCTAATTTTATCTACCACACAACCATTTTGTCTCATCATCATTTAACTAAAAATCGTTCACGATATTCTAATATAACCATTTTTATATATCAGATCACACACCTACAAAAAAAAAAATGCAAACAGATACATTGTAATATGATCAGATAACTGTATTGGATTTTTGATTAATATACAATTATTATGTAATATGATATATGATTACAATAAATGCAAACTCACCAAATCAGCAAAAAAATGAATTTTGACTAACAGACAATTTTTATGTCATATGATATTTGATTACAATAAACGCAAATTCACCGAATCAGCAAAATTCAGTTCTAATTAGTTTCAACAAAATTTACTACTGAAATAACAAGTTCTGACATGTTCAAGGTCACCACTTACGTCACACCAAAACACCAATGGTTATCAATTGACTCCTCCCAATTAAATCTCACACTAATATGACCGCAGCGCCCCCACCAATACCAGCAAAGTTCCAAACCATAACCACCGATCACAGCGCCACCAATCTCTTAGCAAAATTCCGAACCACCGATCGCAGTGCCACCAGTTTCTTAGCTAAGTTTTGAACCACTACCCTGACGTTATCTGAGCATGCTATCGCAGCGCCACCAATGCCTCTGGTGGACGAATTTGGAAGCTTGGCTCAGGAGTGACTTGAGTCTTCTACTCATCATATTTAATATCTTACATTTTTGATTCACGTACTTTTAATGAAAGGATGAATGCACAATTTAATAACATTTTTCCAATCAAGAGAAGTGTATTTGAATCATTATTTGAACCAAGGTAAGCTTTGTTGATGTCCGGAATACCATCTAATTGATGCTTAAAGTCCGGCAAGAACCCATAAATAGATATAGATATAGATATCCAACCGTTTTTGGATATCGGCAATAGACATTATTCCGAAATATCCAGTGCCGGGGTGAGTGCCACTGTAATTCAACCGTATTATTAAAACCTTGGTAAATTAGTCAACATTCAAATAAACATCTGCATCCAAACAAAAATCGTTATTAAATTGTGCCTTCATCCTTTCATTAAAAGTACGCGAATCAAAAATGAAAGACATTAAATATGATGAGTAGAAGAGCCAAGTCACTCCTGAGCCAAGCATCTTGACTTGACTTTTCTACTTCCATTAATTGTGAAGCGGACATCGTAATAATAATGTAATATTATAATATTAACTTCTCTTTAATTTTAATATTAGATTTATATTTTTTTGTAAATATCTATAATGTTATTAAAAAAAATCACAGATGTTCCTTTAAACATAGTGTATACTCTCAATCAAACCGTTTTTCTAATGTAAAATACCTACATTTAATTCTTAATAAAAATAATATGTTAATAAAAAAAATTAGTTGATAACTAAGTGCAATGTTCATTTATGATACTAGTGCAAAATATATATTTTCTGTCTCCTATTTTGTCGGATTTTATACTTAACACCTTTTCTCAGAATCCATTGCATACTATTCATATAAGCCCAAACACGTTTTATCAAAGTTACCTAGGACAGGCGGACTTTGTACCTTCATAACCAAATGTAACGAAGGTCAAAGTCAAGCATCAAACAAGTACACACATGTTTAAGGTTAATATCCAAGTGCATCATGTTCCAAGTACAAATTTTTGTTATCTTATCTAATACATTAAGTTATTATATAATTTATTTATTATGATGTATATAAAATTAAAATATTAAATAAATGAAGTTAATATATCATTATTTTTAATTTTTCTAGTAAATAATTTTCAACAAATTTCTTGGACTTGAACATAGTTAGAAAATTCGTCCAATGGAAAAACATTATAATAAGACTGTTCAAAATAATGATAAAAAAAAATTCAACAATTCCATCCGTTTGTCCAAAGTGAATATTTTCTTTTTGAATCCAATTAGATAAATTACCATATATCTTCATTGTAAAGCATTTCGGAGCAGTTTATAAATGTTCGGTAAGAGAATTTATTGAATTCATTGAATTACAGAATGATAACTTATAAATATAATTAAAAAAAAATTAGTTTCTTACACACATCCTCTTCTCTAATAATCTGTTTAATCTTTAATAATATTAATTTATTTTGTATTATGCAATAAAAATATGTCAACAACTCCTTAAAACTGGGTTTATTGATACAATCGAAACTATTCAAGAATAGATCAAACAAGAACTCCATTAAAAAAACTCCATTAATTGTGAAGCGGACATCGTAATAATAATGTAATATTCTAATATTAACTTCTATTGAAATTTAATATCAGATCCATATATAACAACAACAAAAAAATCATATCTAACAACAAACTGTTTTGGAATTTTTGTTAATAGACAATTTTTATGAAATAAGATGTATCGTTACCATAAACGTAAATTTACTGAATCAGTAAAAATTCAACTAATGAATTACGTCATATTTTTATGTAGAAAGCTTCTCTAATAATCTGTTTTTATCATTTTCTTTTGTAAAACAGCTTCAACTGTTAGTTTTTATTAAAAGCAACGCTAATTTTTTTATAAATTGTGAAATTTTTAAAATAAATTTTATTGTATTCAAAATGAGCTTCGAAACAAATCATCTTTATTTGTATTATTTAATACGAACAACTAAGTTTTTAAAATTTTTCTCTAAACGTTTTCAAACTAATTAATTAATAATAACCAATTATTATTATTAACTATAATAACTAACTAATTATTAATAACTTAAATTTTTTTTGTTTTTATTTTAGTGAGATTTGACATAGCCAAAATTTTATTGGCATCAATGTTAGAGACAATGCTAGTGGTACTGTTCCCATGGGACTGTGCCCTACTTCAAATATATTATTTAATTAGCGAAAGTAAGTCTATTGATTTTTTTTATATATTTTTGTTCCTTTTTTTTTGTTTTTTTTTTTTTTTTACTGAAGTTTTTCCTTTTTTTTTAGAGCCACTAAATTACTTTAATAGAGCCATTGCTGTTTCACAAGCAATTATTGACGATATAGTTATTGGTGAGGATTATGTTGAAAATGTGAGTAAATATTTCATATATAGTGATTAAATTTTAATGTGCAATTTGTTTGTTTTAGATTAATCTTTTATAATAATATTTTATTTTTGTATTTTATATAAAATAAACGTGATAAAATTTTTTTAAAGTGTTTTTATTATAAAAATACCTAATTACATTTCAGTTCTAGTTAATTTCAACAATCTAACTAGATAAATTAACTAGTTCTAACAAACTACAGAAATTTTATTAAAAACGCACGTGAGAATTTGCTTGGTCATCAATTTTATAAAATGCGGGTGACTTTGGATTGTACAGCGGATGTTGTGTAATCTTTTGTTTAAAAAAATTCTTCATTGATATAAATGTTCAATATTTCCTAGAATTTGTTGCATTTTTAAAACAACAACCACAAAATCATATTTAACGACAAAATGTATTGGAATTTTGATTAAGAGACAATTTTTATGTCATATGATACATCGTTACATTAAACACAAATTTACCGAATCAGCAAAATTCATTTCTAGTTAATTTCAATAAAGCTAACTGCAGAAATAACTAGTTCTGACATATTCAAGGTTTCCACTTACGTCACAACAAAACACCGGCAATGGTTATCAATTGACTCCTCCCAATTAAATCTCGCGCCAATACGATCGCAAGATAAGAACCGAGCCGAGCCGAGATCAGAACCTTTCAGAGCACACGCTTCTGACCCACCACTCGCTTAGCAATGTTCCAAACCACAACCACTGATCGCAGCGCAACCAATGCCACTGGTGGACAAATTTGGAAGCTTGTGGTAGCATCGGCATGACACCTCTACTTAAATAATTAACTTATTTTTTTTTAGTGGGATTTGATAATGCAAGAATTTTGCTAGCATCAATGCCAGTAAATGTTCTATTAGTGCAGATACCATTACGTTGCGCTTTGATTGAGCTTTATTATTTAGTGAGCGAACGTACGTCTATTGATTTTGTAATTAATTTTTTTTTTACTGAAGTTTTTCTTTTTTCTTGATTTTAGAACCACAAAATTTCTTTGATAGGTCGATTGGTCTATCACAATCAATAGTAGAAAACCTCATTAATGATAATTAGTTTGAAAACGTTTTGACAAAAATTATAAAAACTTACTTTTTCGTATTAAAAAATGAATGTCCTGATTATGTTGTTGTATTCCTCCAAACAAATCGTGATATTTTAAAAGATTCCAGCCACTTTGATCATTGTAATAGTACGAATATGCAGTCTATTTAAATGGTGAAGTTTATCCATAAGCAAATTTGAATCTTAATTTTCGGAAAAAACAAACAGCAATCCTGTATGATATGTATTGTAGATTCTTTAAGATGGCATACATTGTGGACATACAAGGATTTAAAGTTAACAATGAGTTTATTGTTAAGGAACTCAGTTTTGTTGATACAAATGGTCATCATTTTGGCCATTATATATTTAATCCACCATTTGCATTCAACACCTTAAGTGATTTCGATAAAAAATTAGTGTTCTGGTTGACCAAAAATTATCATGGTCTACATTGGAATCAAGGATCCACCGATTATGGAGAACTATTAAAGGTTTTATCATACATTGTTCACAACAATACTATATATTGCAAAGGCGATGAGAAAAAATTATGGATTGAAAAACTAACACCAAAATCAACAAAGGCAGTACACATTGAAACTTTAGAAGGTGGAATTTCATTTCATAAGCATAATGTTAGTTCGAAAGCACTTTGTATCTTAAACCATAATCACTGTACAACATCCAATATAAACTATTTGTTAAAATTTTTTTCCAATAAAACTATGTTTAAATATTTTATATGATAATCAATAAAACTATATATTTAAACAAAAAAATTTTTATTTATTTATTCGAAGCCCTTTTATTAAGATATGTCTATAACAATTATAGTTATTTAAGTTGTGTATTTTGATGAGATAACATGATCAAGACAAAGAAAGAGTTGGTTGAATTGAGTAATGCTATACGTAAAAAGGATAACACACTCAAGGCAGGTGATCAAGTATCTGATAAAGTTAATTCCTTATCCTAATAAGTTCTTTTTAATTGTAGTCAAAAGATACACTTTGTTCAACGAACTTTATTTCAATACTATATTAAATTCTATTCTAATACGCATATCTACATTTTTACACTAACTTAGACATTTATTTCTAACTAACTTTTCAATCACTTCAATCACTTTATTACTTTCCCTGATAAATTGGATTGAATAAAAAGCACACAAAAAATAACTTATATAATTCTCAATTAACTCCTAATTTTTGTGACAGATTCACAAGCCGAGCCAAGCAAGCATGGTAGAGGCTTTGCCATTATATCGGCTAACTGTTCCTCGGTAGGAATTTGTTCAATCGCTAGTTCAGCCTCGGACACTTTTTCGCGAATGAAAAAATACTTGATAGCAATATGTTTGGTGCGACGATGAAATTCTGGATTATTTGCTAATCTGACTGCTGTATTGTCTACCATTAAAGTCGAAATCTTCTCCATCGTCTGCTTAGCCAAATAATTTCTTTAGTAGCTTCATTTGCAGCTACGATTTCTGCCTCAGTTGTGGAAGTCGCCACCATAGCTTGACGGTTACTCAACCACGATATAGCTCCTCCAGGATACTTGACCAAAACTCCAGAAGTGAATCTTTCAATTTTGGTGAAGCCTCCAAAATTTGCGTCACTGAAACATTCCAAAACACCTCTACTTACCCCGGATCGGTATTCAATCCCGAGATCCTTAGTGCCAGAAATATTACGAAACACTCTCTTAACTCTTGCTACATCCTCCAATGTCGGATTTTCCAATGACCTTGACATAAATCCTACACTGTTTGTCAAATCCGGTCGTGTTCCAAGCATAAAATACATTAGTGCGCCCACTGCTTGTCTATATGGAAATTATACTCTTTGACATTTTCTTTCCCTGTTATTTGAATCTCGGGTGTTTTTAAAATTGGCGTTGAGACTGGTTTACATTCTGCAAAATTAATTCTCTCGAGAATTTTGCAAATGTGCGCTTTTTGACTTATTTTTAAACCATTTTCTGTCTGTTGGATTTCCAATCCCAAAAAATTATCAGCCTTTTTGAAAATAATCTAAAATTCTTGTTTAAGTTCTTCCAGGAAACTATCCAATTCGTCTTAATTAGGCGCTGCTACTAAACCATCATCCACATATAAGATCAGTTAAGATCAGTTTCTGCCCATTTTTTTCTCTTGTATATAAACATGGATCGGCTTCATTTACTTGAAAGTCCAAATTTGAGAGAAAACTCCCAAATCGTGTATTCCAGCATCTTGGTGCTTGCTTTTGGCCATACAAACTTTTATTTAATTTGCAAACTTTACTTGTACCACCGCTGTATCCTTGGGGTTGTTGCATATATATGATTTCTTTTAGTTCACCATATAAAAATGCTGTTGATACATCGAATTGGGCCAAATGCATCTTGTCCATTGCTGCTCTACTTAAAATTGATCTGATGGTGCCTAACTTTGCTACTGAACTGAACGTTTTATTGTGATCAATACCTTTACGTTAAAATTTCAAATTCGCCTCCTTTACCAAGATCAGTTTTTTGTATTATAAATACATATTTCGACTACAATGTAGTCATCATCAGTATGAATTAGCTAGTCGTACTTTAGTCTTTGACAATTAGAAATAGATATAAAGTCGAGATCAACAAAAAAAAAAAAGAAAATTAAATTAAACAAAATTTTTTCGAAACAAAAACCTGGTTTTATTGCTTTTAAAAATTATTAGAATCCAATTTCTTTTTCAACAATTTTTTTATACTTTTCAACACAATGTCAAACTTTGAATTACTTGTACAAATGCCTAGTTTAACTTGATCTGAATCGAACAACAGTTAATTGTAACTTTGAACTGAATCAAACAATAGTCGATTTAAAACTGATATGATTAGCGCTGAGCGTGGCTCTATTATACCCGATATAGGCCTTTCTAGAATATGGTTGTTGTTTTGAAGAAATAATTTTTTTTGAAATCATATTTTGCATGGAGGTTTCTCGAATTAGTTACTTTATCAACAACCATGGGCGCATTCGGATGTTCCGATTATTTGTAAAATTAATAAAAAATGATAATACTTCTCCGAGGCTTGAATCCGAATGATACCCCTCTTGCTTGATTGTTAAGTGTCCACTCAACAGACACGGCCACCGCTAAGTGAAATTTCTACACAAATTTTATGATACATAGATTATTCATAACAAGCTTGTTCTGTTTACTCAATCTTGTTTACACAAAAATTATACAACAAAATTTATTTTTGCAAGTATTTGCTTTTGAACAAAATCATACTTGATTTTTTTATTGAAATTATATCAAATAATTTTTTATTTATTTTTTATTTAAAAATAAGATTAGCTTTAAATCAAAAGCATTTATTAATCTCTTTTCAATTTTCGACTTAAAAAAAAACTTTGTTTAAGAAAAAATAAATAAATCGGACTAGATTATTTTCTTTTTGTACTTAAAAAAAACTCCTTCTTTTGCCAAGGAGAAAAATATTGTTTTCTTAAATATTTTCCGTAATATTTTACTTAATATTTTTGGTAATATAATTAGAACATGAGTTGGATCCAGGAAAATTATTCTCAATAATTTTCAATACAACAAAATCACCCCCCTAGACATCAACACATGTTTTCTAATTTGCAATTATATTTGGTGGACCAATATGAACTTAAGAACTATTTTTAAGAACTGTACTAGTAGTTTTAGCTAGCTAGCTTAACTTAAAGTGTACGTACACATTACTTTGTTATTCGTTCTTCAACGGCGCCTGGTGTTCATTGCCGGTCGTCTGGGCCGCAAGTCGTACCCTGGCTCTATTGCTCTGACCTCTGGCTCGTCCACACTTGGTACATCCCGTCGTTTTCCATCACCTCCATGCCTTTGACCACCCAATCACATCGGAAGTAGTTGGCCGAACACCTCGTTCCTCATACTCAATCTTCCCAGATTCCCATTGGCGCCGGTCCTTGCACTGGCCGGCTTCAAGAGACCTCCATGTATTTTCGTTGAAGGCACTGTATCCAGTATATAGATTCCAGCTGGTAAACTTCTCAGCACCCTAAAGTCCTTTCCATTTTGGTGCCAATCCACTATGGACACCCTCCACCTAACTGCTGAGCACTTGATTGCGCATCCAGGTGGACTCTACAGGTTGGTAAACGAGTCCCATCTCCACTTGGTCATTTTCATCGGAATTGGCCAACATTGTTTGCCGGGATCTTTTCTCGTTCTCTTGACGTTCTTGGCCTCTCTCAATGGCCCAATCTTGAATTTCTTGAGGCTCTTCTTCGACTATTATTTGCTAATCTCCAGGCTTCTTCATTTCCGCCCCCAGTAAGAATGGGGCATGTGAAAAACCAGTTGTACTATTTGCTCTGTTACGTATTGCAAATAAGGACTTATGTAGTTGTTGGTCCCAGTTTTTGTGCGCTTGATCCAACAAATGTAATCGCAATAACTTCTTCAACTCTTGGTTCTGTCTCTCCGTCGGGTTGGCTCGTTAATGGTATATTGGCGTGGTCCATATTTCTGCATGCCAATCTCTGTTCAGTGCTTTCCATTCCTTTGATCTGAACTGGGGACCATTATCACTAAGTACTGCCCTAGGATATCCATAACTAAATACTTCGTCATTCAGTACTGGGGCTATCTTTGAGGTCGACGTGGTCCCCAATGGAAATGCTTCGATCCATCTAGTGAAAAGATCGGTCACGACCAATATATTTGTCTTTCCACGTGATATGCGTGGGTATGGATTCATCAAGTCGATGCTGACTACCTCCCATGGTGAAATAGGTCTTCGACTTCTCATTGCTGGACTTGGTTTCTTGTTCAGTGGCTTTACTCTAGCACACGTGTCGTAATATCATCTAAGAAAACCAAGTCGGCGTTCTTCGGGAACCATTGGCACTTCTTGTATCATCGGATGACTATGGTACCAGAGAATCCCGTCAGCTATGGTGTATTAAGCTCGTGTTCTGTCCACTCGTCGACGTAGATTACTTCTCAGTGGACTTGTGTTATCAACGATGTATTTTCTGATGGCAGTCACATCACGATCTTCATCCTGCCATCGTTGAATATAATATAAAGTGGGTGTTTCTACTTCGATGACGTTGAGGGTTATTGGTGTTCTTGTACTCTTTTCAATTACCTACTCTGGAATGTCCTCCACTTCTTCATCTTGATTATCTTTTCCGTGGATGTGAATTATTTCGTAATCATAGGCTCCTAATGCTAATGCCCATCTTGTCAATTTGGCTCGACTATCCTTGGTTTTGTTCAGCCATTGGAGCGCTGCATGATCTGTATATAATTTGAAGTGTCTTCCTTCCAGATATCCTCGAAACTTCCTCAATGCCCAGATTATCGAGAGACATTCCTTTTCCGTCGTGGCCTATTTTCTTTCTGTGGGTCCAAGCTTCTTGCTGGCGTAATTTATTATTCTCCTTGTCTTGCCAGAGATAGTACAGTTGGCACTAATAGATAGACAGGCATCACACAATTTTATCAGCGAAGAATTGGCAAGAAGTGTTGGAAAATGGCACCCTGTCAGAGATACTACAGCACCCTGTCAGAGACAGTATAGTAATACTTTCTAGATGCTTGAAAAAATGTGAATGGATGTAACGATATCGAAAATGAGTTTCAATATTGAAGTTATAGTTGTACCTGGCCTATGGAATCACTTAATACTTGGTCATGAATTTTTAACTAAAAAAGGTGTGAGCATCGATTATCGGAGTGGTATAATTTACTTGGAGTGTGATTAGAGAGTCCGCATTGCATGGAGAAATGGCAGCAATTAACGATGCATTGGGCAGGTTACAAATTTAACTCCTTGAGAACCAAGAGCAGTTAAAAGATGTCATTTGGCGACATCCCAGCGTTTTCGGCAAACTTGGAGGGACAAAAACGATCACACATAAAATTGAGATTACGAAGAATTCCCCCATTAAATTACGATCATACCCGTACAGCAATGAAAAACAACGGGTATTGGAAGAGATGATTGAAGAGATGGAGGGCGATGGCATTATAGAACTATCCACATCGCCTTGGGACGCACCCGTCGTATTGCCGAAGAAGAAGGATGGAACCATTCGATAATAGAAAATTGAACGACATTATAAAGAGCAATGCTTTTTTGCTTCCAGATCTGCAAGAAATGTTGAGAAAAGTCAATGGAGCAAAAATATTTTCTACATTAGATCTTCAGACTGGTTATTGCCAAATTGAGATGGAACCACAATCGAAAAATTACACAGCATTTACCATCTTCAGAGGTCTCTGTCCATTTCGCGTCATGCCGTTTGGACTGAAGAATGCTCCAGTTACGTTCTAGAGTATAATGAACGAAGTTTTATCTGGATACATCGAAGAGTTCTGCCAAGTTTATCTGGATGACAAACTAATCTACAGTCGATCAGTCAAGGAACATTTACACAACCTGGATCTTGTACTTTAAAGACTAGAACAACATGGATTAACTTGTAAACCAAGCAAATGTGTCATTGGCAGCAACAAAGTCAAATACCTGGGACATAAATTGAGCGAAGACGGCATTGACAGAGAGGAAGAGAAGATCAAAGCGATCATCCTGTACCAAGAAATTTTTGGGATAATGTGGTTGGTACAGGAGCTGCTATATTGAACTATAACTTCACTATTGAAATTCATTTTCGATATCGTTACATCCATTCACATTTTTTCAAGAATCTTGAAAGTATTACAATACTGTCTCTGACAGGGTGCTGTAGTATCTCTGACAGGGTGCCATTTTCCAATACTTCTTGCCAATTCTTCGCTGATAAAATTGTGTGATGCCTGTCTATCTATTAGTGCCAACTGTACTATCTCTGGCAAGACAAGGAGAATAATAAATTACGCCAGCAAGAAGCTTGGACCCACAGAAAGAAAATAGGCCACGACGGAAAAGGAATGTCTCTCGATAATCTGGGCATTGAGGAAGTTTCGAGGATATCTGGAACTAAGACACTTCAAGTAATGCCAAATTGTGCCAATTTTAATGCTCCGTCAATTTGATCTTTAGATGGTTTGGCACTGCCAGATATTAACTCAGTTAATTCGTTGATGATGATGAAAGGTATAACTAACTTTCTTCCAAAATACACTTCAGCGGATGTTGATTGCGTAGTGTTTTTGAACGAATTGTTGTAATTGAAAATCACGAATCGTAAAAATTTACTCCAATTTTTATGAACCATACTGTATTGTTTGAAAAACAATCAAAAACAATCGTTCAAAAACAATATAAAAGAAAAAAATACATATTTTAAAAGAAAAAAAAAGGAAATTAAATTAAATTAAATTATACAACATTTTTACGAAACAAAAACCTGGTGTTATTGCTATTAAAAATTATAAGAATCCAATTTCTTTTTCAACAATTTTTTTATACTTTTCAACACAATGTCAAACTTTGAATTACTTGTACAAATACCAACTTTACCTTGATCTGAATCAGTTATTTGTAACTTTGAACTGAAACAAACAATAGTCGATTGAAAACTGATTTGATTAGCGCTGATCGTGGCTCTCTTATACCCGCCATAGGTCTTTCTAGAATATGATTGTTATGATATTTTTTTGAAATCATATTTTGCATGGAGGTTTCTCGAATTTGTTACTTTAAAAACAACCATGGGCGCAGATGTTCCGACTATTTGTAAAATTAATAAAAAATTATAATACTTCTCCGAGGCTTAAACCCGAATGATACCCCTCTTGCTTGATATTTAAGTGTCCACAATTTCCACACAATTTTTATGATACATAGATTATTCATAACAAGCTTGTTCTGTTTACTCAATGTTGTTTAAACAAAAATTATACAACAAAATTTATTTTTGCAAGTATTTGCTTTTGAACAAAATCATACTTGATTTTTAGTGAATTTCCTCCAAAGAAAATGCAGCTATTGTTTTTGCACCGATATTGGAATTTCGTAAAAATTTCTTCAAATGTCCATCGATCCTACCTAGTAGATGTTCAAAATCACTATCGCTAAAATTTGTATATATGTATATATATATATATATATATATATATATATATATATAGAGAGAGAGAGAGAGAGAAGTAGATTGTAAAGGCTGCCCTGGACGGGCTACACTTCGACCATAAGGTCCATTGTGATGCCTTAGGATGTGAGGGTGTGAGTGGAGTGGAAGGAATTTGTGAGTAGACTAGGAATTGGTAGGATATGCGGCTGCAGCCGACTATGCTAGGAACTATGCCGATATTCATCTGGAGTTCGTGAAGGAATTTGCAGAAAACCTTCTCAAGCTAGCCGGTTACTTCGTTCTTGTCCATCCGCCGATAGTTTAGTCAATCAACGGCCCCTTTTTTTCTTTATAATTGACAAACTGCCGATGTCGGGATTCGAACCCATAACCTCCCAGTTTCCAAGTACTGCATACTGCGCAGACATGACGCCTTAGACCGTTCGGCTACTTGGCTGGTTATATATATATATCTACCTCTATATGTACTTTTTTAAATGTCTGTGGACTCTCTAGCGGTCACAGTTTTATTCCGATTGGAATGAAATTTAGTATTTGAGTCGCTTTTGGTATTTTAAAGGCCAAATTTGTTAATGGGTAAAATCGGAAGAGGAGAAAGGAGGGTTTAGGGGCGAGGGGAAAACACAAAATTTGACTATCTCCCTTAATTTTTGAAAAATCTAAAAATTTATCAGGAGTTAAGTTGTAAGTACTAAGTTTTACTGTAATTTTGTTTCTTATTATTTTTCTGTTACACTAATATTTACAGAAATATTTACAATTAAAGAATGCAAGTTAAAATTCTAAATATCTTCCATTACTAATTCTAATTCTAATACATTCGAATTTGAGAAAAATGATCAGGTAATGAATTGTAGCAAACTTGATTTTCTACAACTTTACTACTTATACATTTTTCAATTATTCTTATATTAAGAGCGATATTTAATATTATGAGTTTGTTTGATACGAATACATGAAATATATTTTATTGTAAACAATTTTGATTGTCGTTTCCATAGTTACTATAAACTATAATCGTTATTTTGGCTATTAATAAATTTAATTTTTACCAAAACTAAAGTCATATCAGATATCATATTTCATTTTGATCTCACTAAAGTTATGACCGCAGAGAGTGATTTATGTATTCTAAGGAAATTCGATAAGTTGACGCTGCTCCTGTGTAGCTCCTTTTTTAAATTTTTGATTTTAAAGAAAAGAAAAGCTTTAAATCAAAAGCATCTATTAATCTCTTTTCATTTTTCCCCTTAAAAAGAAAAACTTTGTTAAAGAAAAAAAATAAATCGAACTAGATTATTTTCTTTTTGTACTTAGAAACAAAAACCTCCATCTTTTTCCAAGGAGAAAAATATTGTTTTCTTAAATATTTGCCGTAATATTTTACTTAATATTTTTCGTAATATACTTAGAACATGTGTTGGATCCAAAAAAATTATTCTCATTAATTTTGAATACAACAAGCTTCTTAAAAATCTTCTGGATTTTCTGACATGTCTAAATCTTCTACAACTAACATATAATTTTGAAGATGTGTTGGCTTCCGTAACGTCTGTTGGCTACGGTCTCTTAGTTGTTGCTGTGGGAGTTCATCCAGAACTTCTATTTTCTCTTCAACTTCGGAATCGGAGATATCACTATTTGAACCATATGTATCTTTATACTCGTTCGGTTTTTCTTAAATTGGTGCTTGCCTGCTACTTTGGCAATCTGCTAATTTAACATCTCTTAATAAAATTATCTTATTGCTAGTTTTAATAGTGATTCTATATCTTTCATCTCCGTCATACCCTACCAGATATCCCTTGACAGTTTTGAGATCCATTTTCTTGCGCTTTTGATCTGGAACATGCGCATAACAAGGAGATCCAATTACATGCAAATGTTCTATTCTTGGTTTTTGACCTAACCAAAGCTCGTATCGACTTATTCCATTGATAGAAGATATGCTAGTACGATTTAAAATTTATACAGTGGAGTTCACGAACTCTGCTCAAATTTCTTCCGAAAAATTTGCCTGTGCATTGGAGTACTTTATCGTTCTTGCCATTTCTGCTACGGTGCGATTCTCTCGTTCACTGCCACCATTTTGTTAGGTGTTTATGGTGCCGTTAATCTTTGAATGACATCATGTGCCTGTAAAATGTTTATGACATCGTCGTTATCAAATTCTCCTCCATTATCGTTGAGTAATTCTCTAACTGAGTGCCCTAATGATTTGGCATGAATAAGCATTTCTTGTAGCTTATATTTGACTTCAGATTTTTCTTTAATTAAAAAATGATACCGATATTTTGTGTACATATCTTTGAAAATAACCAAGTACCTACGATGATGACATTGATGAAGAAAACGGTTGATTATGACAATGATTCCAATGATTCGTTCATTGTCTACGATGATGACAATGATTCTGAAAACGGTTCGCACACATCGGTTGAAATCAACTGACCAGGCTTTGTTGCTTGATTTCTAGTTCCAAATGGTAGCCTCTGCGCTCTCCCAAAAATACAAGGTTCACACAACTCTGTATCTAATTTGACTGTAAGTCCCAATTGTTTTTCGAGCATGACTTTAACGTGGTGCTTATCTTGATGCTCCCATCTTTCATGATACAGTTGCACTAATGATTTAGATGAGCTTGCAACATTAACTGCTTCTTTGGTTTTTGGATTAACTACTTGAATTCCTGCTTTGAATAGAGTTCCTCTAACATTACGAGTACCTTGAAGTACTTTTTTTCCGTTAATAGTCAGCCAGCATTTAGTAGATGTTGACTAATATTTACTTTCTTTATTACGATCATGTATTGCCAAGACCGAAACTAATTTCTTGTTAGCTGCGGTACGTACGACATATTATTTAAAGTCATTCGTTGTTCATGTTTTCCAAGTCTCGAAACTATATTAATTGTACCTTTCCCTAATGAAATAAGACTCTCTTTACCAGATGATTGAATACTTGAGGAATTTGTAAATTCTTGAAAATTATTCATATTTTGCTTCTTAATAGTAATACGTTTAGTGGCTCCCATGTCAATCCACCAGCCCTCTATTTTGGCGTGAATTGAATATACTGCATTGCAAATTGAAGTAAGTGCTACATTAGCATTTGCTGAATTACCCTGTTGACTTGAATCCTTCTTTGGTTTTAAATCAGCTGCCCACTTATAGCAATCTTTTACCCAATGCCCCCTCTTCTGACAATAATTTCAGGTTTCTTCCTTCTTCGTGGAATTTGAAGTTGACTTCGTCTTATAACTATTGTTACTTTTATAATTTGCTCGCACAACTAGCGCTTCTTGAGTAACTTTTTCCCTTTTTTCACTAGTATTTCTTTCAAACAAACATACTTAATTCTTCAAATGTTTTCTCTGTATCTTTTGTTAGTAATACCCAACTTGATCGAAACGTTTCAAAATTACATGGTAAAATTTGTAATGTTTTACAGACTAATAATAAATTAGGTAACTCGCTCTCACCTCTTATTTTTAGCCTGTTGTTTAGCTCATTCCACAGACACCTTAACTTTGCTATGTGAGTGGAGACGTCTTCACCTGACGTCCAACTAAACACAAATAATTCTGTACAAATTTCGAATAATTGATCTTTTGATGTGGCTTCGAACTGTTGCTTGAGTGCTTTCCACGTTTCATAAGCTGTGTGTTTATCCATTATCTTTTGGTAAACTTCATCCGTCATCGAACCCGTTATCATACTTTGAGCATAACTATTTGCTTTACGATATTGTTCACAGATTTGCTTATAGTTTTTAACTTCTGCTTCGTTAGAATTTTCACTTATAGGTTCAGGTTTCACTAGTTTCTCATCTATAACATCTAATTCTATAACATCAAAATTTTTCCTTGAAGTTCATGTATTTGTATAATACTCTTCATCAATGTCATCATCGTCATCATCATCATCATCATCATTTTCGTGTATCAGTTTGTAGCATTTCTGTGATAGTTAAGCATTTCAATGATCGAAACCATAAATTTACTTGACTTATGAATGAATATTTAGTCGTATTGTACATTGATCTTATTAGTTTCATGTTTTATAATTTGATGGTTTTGAGCTAATGGACTGATTTAATAATTTTAAACCCGCCCAATTTATCAAACACGTCATTTCTAGTCACATTCACTCTCTAACCTTGATCAAAAATTGCCCAATTGCATCAGGGTTCTACGATATTGTACAATTGGATGGCTAGAAATGACGTATATGATGAATTGGGCGGTTGGTGATTCTTGTATTTGGTGGTAATTCTTGGAAGGACTTTCGGCTTTGTTTTAATTGATGTAGTAATTGGTGATTAATTGGCGTTAATCATAAATTACTTATAATTTTTTAAAGGTCTAATCATTTAAAAAAAAAATACTTACCTTCGAATTTGTCTGTATAAAAACGAAAAAATCATATTTTATGACAAATTGCTCATTAACCAATTTTATAAAATGCACGTGAGAATTTGCTTGGTCATCAATTTTATAAAATGCGGGTGACTTTGTATTGTACAGCGAATTTTGTGTAATCTTTTGTTTTAAAAAATGCTTACCATTGATATAAATGTTTAATATTTCCTAAAATTTGTCGCATTTTTATAACAACAAAAAAAATAATATATTATGACAAATTGCTAATTAATCCATTTTATAAAAGGAACGTGATAATTTGCTAGATAATCAATTTTATAATACTCGCGTGTATTTTGCTTGTATAACGGATGTAATGTTTTGCTTTTATACTATGATCTGAGGTGCTGATATTGTATTCTGGAGAAAAGGTGTGATAACTGTATTGGAATTTTGATTAATAGACAATTTATATGTAATAAGATATATCATTACAACAAACACAAATTTACCGAATCATCAAAATTAAGTTCTAGTTAATTTCAACAAAACTTACTTCAGAAATTAACTAGTTCAAGGTTAAAACATATTCGTCAAAACATCTGCTATGGTCATCAATTGACTCCTCTCAATTAAATCTCGCGCAAATACGATCGCAAAGCCCCCACCAACACCATCCTCCAAACTTAGCCCAGATCAGAACCTTTCAGAGCAAACGCCCTTGCACCTGTATTCGCTTAGCAAAGTTTCGAAATCACAACCACCGATCGCAGCGCCACCAATGCCTCTGGTGGACAAATGTGGAAGTATGTGCGAGCACCGGCCTGACACTTCTACTACTGTTATTCCTTAACAATGATTGAAAAAAACAGTCCCTTGTAATTCCATAAAATTTTTTTCTTCGAAAACCCACCACTGTAGCTCTTTTCATTCAAAAGTTATATCGGGGTCAAAAATCATCTAATTTAAGGTGTAGATATAGCTGTAAGGCAGAAAAAAACCCTTAAACTCGGACTTATGCATTTCCGTGCTGTAGATAATTCTAATAGATGTTAGTTTTTTATAAACATCGAAGGTACTTTTCCATTAATACAGAAACAAACAAAAATTTGTCAATTTTTCACTCTTCTCCAATACTGCATGTACTCAATCACACAAGTTGTGTCCTTTTTTAAAAATTTTGCTATCGATTTGTGCCAAATCCATTTGTTGGTCATAAAAATCCTAACATTTCTTATTTTAAGCAATTTTTCGAAAACAGAATGGATTCGGCTTTGAAAACATTCGGTTTTGAAAACATAATTATTTAAATTTTAATTCGGTAATAAATTTTTTTCCACCATTTTCAATAAACAAAGCTTATTAAACCATAAAATCTATTATCATTTAATCGTAAATTTATCCGTGGCCGGACTTTCTTAATAAATGCAATATAAATGAAATAATATTTATTCGATATTATATTTTTTTATATACATAATTCTTTTACAAGTAATATTTTTCATCAATTATTATAATATCCGGCCAAAAACATACATGTAAGAAAAGGCCGAGTTCTCGGGGAAATCCTTAATGTAATAGTTCCTTCTAAAAAAGTTATGATATGAGAGTAAGGACCGAGCTATTTATAAAATAAATAGCTCTAGACTTCATATAATAGTTGCTTCTTAAAAAGCGATGATATGGAAGAAAGTACTGAGCTATTTACAAAGGAAATAGCTCTAGACTTCATGTAATAGTTGCTCTTTAAAAACTGATGATATCCCTATAAAGAACCGAGCTATTCACAAAGTAAATAGCTCGGTAAACTATTTACTAAAAAAATTAATGAGTGTTAAATTGATTCTGCCCTTTCTTACATTTATGATTTTAGTCGGACATCACTACTTTTTGAAAGTTATATATATATATATATATATATATATATATATATATATATATATGGCTCATCAAGCCCTTTCATTTGATACCCATATCACAGGGGTTAATGTGGAAATTGCAAATACCCATTTGCGGCGGCCGCCATATTGGATTTAAAATAACGTCACTTCATATACTATGTTTCGCTCATCAAGCTCATTTATTTGATACCGATATCATTGAGGTTAATGTGGAAATAATAAATCGCCATTTGCGGTGGCCGCCATATTGAATTTAGAATAACGTCACTTTATATACTGTGTTTCGCTCTTCAAGCCCTTTCATTTGATACCCATGTCATAGGGGTGAATGTGGAAATCATAAATCGCCATTTGCGGCGGCTGCCATACTCGATTTAGAATAACGGTACATTATATACTGTGTTTCGCTCATCAAGCCCTTTCATTTGATACCCATATCATAGGGGTGAATGTGGAAATTATAAATCGCCATTTGCGGTCGCTGCCATACTCGATTTAGAATAACGTCACTTTATATACTGTGTTTCGCTCATCAAGCCCTTTCATTTGATACCCATATCATAGGGGTTAACGTGGAAATTATAAATCGAAATAATCTTGAGTCGGTGCCAAAAAATGTCCATCGAAATGGGAGAAGGGTTGATCTGATTTTCGGTTAAAAGTAAAAATTGCCCACTAACGAATTGGACCTTACTTTCTGTTCTAGAACGCACAAAAAAAAATTATCTTTTTATCTGTTTTATCTTTTTAAGAAGGAACTATTCTTTGTTGAAAAGTTTTAACAATTATTGTTATGCCTTTGAAGTATTCTTAAGTAATGATTACAATTTAACATGCAAAATACACTTTTATATTTTTACAATTATCATCCAATCAGAAAGGACTCGCATACATAACAACGAATCAGATGGATTGGTATATGCTTTATAATGTTAAATAATTAAATCGAAAATTGTAAAAATTTCCTTTTTTCCGATACAGATATAATATTTAGTCAATATTATATTTTTTAAATTAAATAATTCTTTTACAAGTAATAATTTTTATCAATTATTATAATATATTTATTTATAAATTTAAAATAATAATAACGATCATTCATGTATAGTTTTGTTTTGATATCGTGCTTCTTCTGGACATTGACCAGGATTTCTAAAATGTCACTTTTTTGTCATCAAGTTATAAATGTACGAATTTTTTCTTTTTTATGTGATTACATTTATTATACATTTTAAATCAAATAATTAAGTAAAAATACATTAATCATACTTTGATTTTTCTTAGTAGTTTTATTCGATTATTTACTTCGACTATTGATTAAGATTCCATGATTGATTAGTTCGACGCAGCTTTTCTGCACTTTTCAAACAAAAATTTGATTCACTAGGATAACCGTCGAAAACTACAGTGCAATCTTTGTAAAAAGTTTGCAAGTGATTAGTAAATTTCGTACTTAATTTTGCAAATGTCCAAATGTCCAAATGTCCAACAAGTATCCACCATCAATAACATGATGAATATTATTGACAGAAGTATCTTCAACAGGTGTAAAAAATTCATATATGTCTGATCAAAAGTGAGAATGAAAACAATATATGTATAAGAGGGATAAAATAGAAAGAAAACTATGTTCGAGTAGCCATATTTCGGTCAATTTTGAATCTAAACAAATTTTGCGACCCAGAATTTTAAAGGAAATTTTGTCAACTTTTTTCTATACAAAGCAATGCCTATACCTATCTCTGACCTCAAAAAAGTTAAAAAAAAAAAAAATCGATATTTTGTTTTTTTTTTCTTTTTGTTTCAACATTTTTAGCATAACAAATTTAGGACATAATTAACAGCCTATAATCCTCACTTACCTTTAAATATACCTTTGTATATGGATTGCGTGTGTGAACATATTCGTTACATCAGAATGAAATGGAATAAAGAGTACACTAATCTCCTATCTATATAGTTGTCAAAATAAAGAAATGGTATACCTAGGTTTGGACCTGTTTCAACGTACAATAAGGTGGTCGAACTCTATTAACCTCTGTGGAAATAGATTCATGAACAAATTTTATTCTAACCTATATATTAATCCAAAACTCTACCCATAAAACTTATAGATCTAAATTTCTGTTGTTTTAAGATATATGTTCTTCAGTTTTGTTAAAACATTGTTCGGTATATGCTTCATAGTCTTCATTCATATTTGCAAAACGTTATTTTACCTTCTTACCCTATCTCGTTTTAGAATTTCCTATTAAAGGATCATTACACATTTTTGGTATGTTAAAGATTTAAAAAAAGGAAACGTTAAAATAGCTTCTGTTAATTTTTTCAGTATTTTGAACTTATAGAAATGGATGAATGTTTTTTAAGCGGTGAGGATTTTTATTATGTGATGCCGAACTTGATAGGCGCTTATACCCACGTATTTTTGACTAAACACATTCAATATAAATAATTTAAATTGTTTTATTTAAATGGAAAAGGCTAGAAGAGACTTTTTTTGAAATGGGTCTATGATGTAATGTGATAACCTAAACACCGTCTCTCATACCTCTCATACCTCTCCTAGGCATGGTAGGACCTTGCAGATTGTGGAGAGGCTTATGTGCATCGATGAAGGGCTATGTTACGCCGTCGGTTACTATGTTACTGGCAGGAATACCCACGTCGGACAGGAAAGCCTTGAGGAGCACGACCAAGAAACCATGCAAAAACCCAAGGTACAGTGCGAGGCATTGTGCCAAGAGATCTAGCCGAAGGCTAGGGCAGCAGGGTTAAATGCTGTCATAAGCAATCCCCATGGAGTAACTGGCGACCTCCACTGTATCAATGCCCTCGCCATCAAGTGGCCGATGGGGTATTACATGGCCCGATTTTCATCGTGGGATCAAAATGGATAAACATGTTGTACTGAAAATTATTGAGAATAATTTTTTTGGATCCAACACACATTATAATTATGAAATAGAAAAATATTAAGTAAAATATTATGAAAAATATTTAACAAAACAATATTTTTCTCCTTGGAAAAAGAAGGAGTTTTTTTATTTTTTGAGTGCAAAAAGAAAATAATATAATTAGTTTTTTTTTCTTAAACTAAGTTTTTTTTAAGTCAAAAATTGAAAAAAAGATTAATAGATGCTTTTGATTTAAAGCTTTTATTTAAAAAAAAAAATAAAATAAAATTTAAAAAAAATTATCAGATATTATTTAATTTAAAAAAATCAAAAGTCATACAAATTGAATGTTTTTGACAAATAACATAAATAGATACACAAATAAATAATTTTGTAAAAACAAGATGAGTAAACAAAAGTAAGCTAGCTTACAGTAATCTTATGTATCATAAAATTTGTGTAGAAATTTGACTTGGCGGTGTCCGTGGCTGTTAAGTGGACACTTAAATATCAAGCGAGAAATGTATCATTCGGGTTCAAGCCAAGAAGTATTATAATTTTTAATTAATTTTATAAATAATCGAAACATCCAAATACGTCCATGGTTGTTGATAAATTAAATATTCTGGAAGCCTCCATACGAAAAAACGTTGTCAAAAAAAAAAATTTATTAAAAAAAAAATATCATATTCTAGAACGACCCATGGTGGGTATAGAAGAGCCACGATCAGCACTAATCAAATCAGTTTAATATCGGCTATTGTCTGATTAGTTTCAAAGTTTAAAATCGACCATTGTCTGATTGGTTTCAAAGTATATATTTGACTGTTGTTTAATCGGTTCAAAGTATATAATTGTTGTTCAATCCACATCAAGTTAAAGTTGGCATTTGTATAAGTAATTCAAAGTTTGATATTGTGTTAAAAAATTAAAATAATTGTGGAAAAAGAAATGGGATATTCATTTTTTTTTAAGCAATAAAATCAGGTTTTTTTTTTGTTTCCTAAAAACTTGTGTTTAATTTAATTTTTTTTTCTTTTCTTTAAAAAAAAACGTACGTGTCATTTCAATTACAAAATATTCAGTAAAATCTTTTACTAATATATTTTTTTTTGTCAATTATCAGAATCATTTGCAGGTTTGGGCAGCGCTCCTTTGAGGTATAAAGAGAGCCAAGACCGCGACAAGTGGTGACCGTGGCAGGACCAGGAGACGCACTGAAGAAGAAAGGAACCACAATGGCAAGTCTCAGCATTCCCATAGCACGTCTGCGTGAGATGATGGAGGCCAAAGGGCTGGACAGCACTGGAACTAGAGAGGTCTTACAGGCAAGATGGGAAGAGCACCAAACTAGGTAACAAGGAACACCGTTGACAGCCATTCCAACATCAGAACGGCGAAGGAGTGTGGTTTCCCAGAAGAGCCAGCTGCTTCAACCATGGGAGTGATGTTTGCGACCATAATGTCAAACCTTAGGAACCTGGATGAAAGAATGGGTGAGCGATTGGAGAAGACGGCAAACAAACTTGAAGAACGGATGGACGAACGAATTGGAAATCGGCTTCAGGAATCTAAAGAGAGGATGAGCAACAAACTTGAAGGGTCGAATGAGCAAATGGCCAACCAACTGGAAGAGAGGATAAAAACCGTACAATACGAGTTGGGGGAGCGAATGGTGGATCTGAGAGGCGCGTGCATACAACGTATCGACAAAATCACTACCGACGTCGAGGCTGTGAAAACGGACATCATTAACATTAAAACCGATGTCGAAGAGACCCGCACGCAAATGAAAACAATGATCGAACAATACAAGAAAGTCGCGGATGACATTACGCGGATCGAGCAGCGTCAGACACAACGCCTGCGCGACATGCGTATAGCCCCTGAAGAGGTGACTGCAGCCATTAGATTGGACGCAATTGGACACAACGACGCTTCTGTCCATCATGCCGGAGTTCAGTGGTAGACCGGCCGAAGATCCAGTAGTTTTCATGAACAGAGCGACGGCATTACTACGACAAACGCATCTGCCCATAGACTGTTGGATTGAGATGGTCATAAAAAATTAACAAGACCAGTCAGAGATTGGGCATTGATGAACCGTGGGTTGGGCTACACCTTCGAAGAATGGAAGTGGCAGCTGGAAAGCTTCTTCAACAGCGTCGGAAGAAAAGCAAAAGCTTGACTGGAATTGATGACCGTTTCCCAACCCACAGGATTGAAGACAGAAGCGTTCGTAAACATGAAGGTGCAGCTATTCAAAAGAGTGCACGCCGACAGGAATATTAATGATGTGGTGCCCATAATATTGAATTTACTACGCGACAATGTAGTAAATTCGTAATCATTAGATGAGCTATGTATAACTGTCAGAACACTGGATGAAGAGCCAGCGAGGAATCGGCACGAACCACCAGCAAGAGCACCACCACCACGTCAAAGCAGTCCAGAAACGTGCTTCGCATGCCAACAAGTGAGGCACATAAGTCGAAACTGCTCCAGAAGGGGACAAAAAAATAGACCTGGGCCGTCGGCAAACTAATTCCAGGATCAATGAGGGAGGAAATTGGTTCTGGAGTACACATTAACCTCCACAAAGACGCACAACATCGGCGTGAACACAAACAGTTACCGGTTCATTTAACAACAATGGAGACCAACCAGAACTCACACCAGAATGGGCCAATTGTGGAAGTTGATATGCGTGGAAGATCAATATTGGCACTAATAGATAGCCAACCATCACACAATTTCATAAGTGAAGAATTGGCAAGAAGTATTGGTAAATGGCACCCTGTCAGAGATAGTACAGGAAGTGGAGCAACAAGCAATAATACTTTCAAGATTCTTGGGAAAATGTGAATGGATGTGATGATATCAAGAATGAAGTTCAATGTTGAAGTAATGGTTGTACCTGGCCTACAGAACCACTTAATACTTGGTCATGGATTTTTAACAAACAATGGTGTGAGCATCGATTACCGGAGTGGTATAATTTACTTGGGATGTGTTAAGAGAGTCCGCATTGCATGGAGAAAACCAGATGGATCCCATAGAGAAATGGCAGCAATTAACGACGCATTGGGCGAGTTACAAATTAAATTCCTTGAGAACCAAGAGTAGTTAAAAGATGTCATTCGGTGACAGCCCACCGTTTTCGGCATAGTTGGAAGGACAAAAACGATCACACGCAAGATTGAGATTACGAAGAATTCCCCCATTAAATTACGACCATACCCGTACAACAATGAGAAGCAACGGGTATTAGAAGAGATGATTGAAGAAATGGAAGGCGATGGCATTATAGAACCATCCACATCGCCTTGGGCCGCACCCATCGTATTGCCAAAGAAGAAAGATGGTACTTTTCAATTGTGCGTCGATTATAGAAAATTGAACGATATTACGAAGAGCAATGCGTTTCCGATTCCAGATCTGTAAGAAATGTTGAGAAAAGACAATGGAGCCAAAATATTTTCTACATTGGATCTTCAGACTGGTTATTGGCAAATTGCGATGGAGCCACAATTGAAGGAGTACACAGCATTTACCACCCCAAGAGGTCTCTATCAATTTCGCGTCATTCCGTTTGGACTAAAGAATGCTCCAGCTACGTTCCAGAGTTTAATGAACAAAGTTTTATCTGGATACATCGAAGATTTCTGCCAAGTTTACCTGGATGACATACTAATCTACAGTCGATCAGTCAAGGAACATTTACACCACCTGGATCTTTTACTTGAAAGACTAGAACAACATGGATTAACTTGTAAACCAAGCAAATGTGTCATTGGCAGCAACAAAGTCAAATAACTGGGACACATATTGAGCGAAGACGGCATTGACAGAGAAGATGAGAAGAACGAAGCTATAAGCAATCACTCTGTACCAAGAGCACGAAGACAACTACGACAATTTTTGGGATTATGTGGTTGGTACAGGTGCTTCGTGAAGAACAATGAATACATAGCTGCACCTCTGAGCGAAATGTTAAAGAAGAACATAAAGTGGCGCTGGCTAACATTGCATCAGAAGGCGTTCGAAAATCTCAAGTCATCAATAGTAAATGCACAGAAACTAGCACATCCAGATTTTATGAAGACGTTTTGTTTAAATACGGATGCTAGTGACGTCGGACTGGGTGCAATATTGTTCCAAATGGAAGATGATGGCAAGACAAGACGAATAATAAACTACGCCAGCAAAAAACTTGGACCCACAAAAGAAAATACGCCACGACAGAAAAGGAATGTCTCTCGATAATCTGTGCATTGATGAAGTTTCGAGGATATCTCGATGGAAGACACTTCAAATTATATACGGATCATGCAGCGCTCCAATGGCTGAACAAAACCAAGGATAGTCGAGCCAAATTGACAAGAAGGGCATTAGCATTGAGAGCCTATGATTATGAAATAATTCACGACCCGGAAAAGATAATCAAGCCGCCGACTCTTTGACCATACAACCACAGGGCAAGGCTGAAGATGAAGAACTGGAGATCATCCAGAGTGGGTGATTGAAAAGAGGGCAAAAACACCGATAACCCTCAACGTCATCAATGTAGAACCACCCACACTTGATGATATTCAACGATGGCAAGATGAAAATCGAGATGTGACTGCTATCAGAAGATACATCTGCGATAAGAAATCGTGCAAATAGAACAACTGGTTTTTCACCTGCCCAATTTTTACTGGGGGCGAAGAGCCGCCAGTAAAGTCGGAGAAGAGCCTCAAGAAATTCAAGATTGGGCCAATGAGAGAGGCCAAGAACGTCAAGAGAATGAGGAAAGAGCTCGGCAAACAATATTGGCCAATGCCGAAGAAAATGACCAAGTGGAAACGGGACTCAGTTATCAACCTGAAGTGTCCATCTCCGTAAATGTCCATCTCCTGAAGTGTCCATCTCTGAAGTGTCCGTAATCAAGTGCTCAGCAGTAAGGTGGAGGATGCCCATAGTGGATTGGGACCGAAATGGAAATGGCCTTACAGAGTGCTGAGAAGTTTACCAGCTGGAATATATGTTTTGGATACAGTGCCTCCCACGAAGTTACATGGAGGTCTCTTGAAGCCGGCCAGTGCAAGGACCGCCGCCAATGGGAATCTGAGAAGATTGAGTGTGGGGAACGAGGTGTTCGGCCAGATCGATTGGGGAGTCAAAGGCATGGAGGTGATGAAACACGACGGGATGTACCAGAGCATTAGGGCCAGGGTATAACTTGCGGCCCAGACGACTGGCAATCAACACCAGGCGCCGTTGATGAAGAGTGAAGAACTTGTAATGTGTACGTACACTTTTAAGTTATGCTAAATAGCTTAATGTACTAGTACAATTCAAATAGTTCAAATATTTCTTAAGTTAGAAATTGGTCGACCAAATATACTAGCAAATTAGAAAATGTGTGTTGGAGTCTAGAGGGGGAGATTTTGTTGAAATGAAAATTATTGAGAAAAATTTTTCTGGATCCAACACACATTTTAATTATGAATAGAAAAATATTAAGTAAAATATTGTGAAAAATATTTAACAAAACAATATTTTTCTCCTTGGAAAAAGGAGTTTTTTTATTTTTCTGAGTGCAGAAAATATAATTAGATTTTTTTTTCTTTTCTTAAACTAAGTTTTTTATTAATTCGAAAATTGAAAAAAAGATTAATAGACGCTTTTGATTTAAAGTTTTTCTTTTTTAAAAAAAAAAATTGAAAAAAAATTATCAGATATAATTTAATTTAAAAAAATCAAAAGTCATACAAATTGAATGTTTTTGATAAATAACATAAATAGATACACAAATAAATAATTTTGTAAAAACAAGATGAGTAAACATAAAACCTATTTTGACAAAATGGAAACCCGACTTCTAAAATCAAATATTTTATAACAAAAGATGCACTAAAAAGTAAAAAAATAATTGCATATTCTTGTGCCAATTTTAGTTCACCAAAGCAAAAATTTTGAAATATATATATATGTACAATTATTGTTATTTTTGGAGGCGGTGTCAGCATAGAGAAATTCACATAACTTTTGGACACTGCCTCCAAAAATAACAATAATTGTACATATATATTTAAAAATTTTTGCTTTGTTGAACTTAAATTAGCACAAGAATATGCAATTATTTTTTTACATTTTAGTGCATCTTTTGTTATAAAATATTTGATTTTAGAAGTCGGGTTTCCATTTTGTCAAAATAGGTTTTATTTATCGCTTTTTAGTCACTATGAAGTTCTATAACTGATTTTATTTGTCTAAATATGGGTAGACCTACTAAACGACCAACTAATTTTTAGTGAATTTTATTATAACACTTTTTTTTTACCCGTTTTTTTTTTTTTTTTAATTTTTAGTGCATTTTTTTATAACAGATTTTCAGTTTTTTTTACAAGGAATTTGGTTTTTTTTGTAAAATTTTTTTTTTTTTAGGTCTGTTTTTTTTTTTTTTTTTAAATTTATTTTGAAGTCGGTTTTTAAAAAAATTTTCTTATTTGCCCATTATAAATGAGTATACCCTTTCAAAAAAAAAAACATTTCGCAGAAATCGGTTATCACATATAAAATGAGGATTTTCCTCGATTTCCCGGAGATCCCCTCATCAGATTGCGAGTTGATGACAATGGGACCAATCGGAAATCAAACCCTTTAAAACAAAAAACAAAAATTCAAAATCGGTTCATAAATGACGGAGTTCTGAGGTAACAAACATTAAAAAAAAAAAAAAAATACAGACGAATTGAGAACCATCCTCATTTTTTGAAGTCGGGTTAAAAAGTAAGCTAGCTTACAGTAATCTTATGTATCATTAAATTTGTGTAGAAATTTGACTTGGCGGTGGCCGTGGCTGTTAAGTGGACACTTACATATCAAGCAAGAGGTGTATCATAAGGGTTCAAGCCTCGAAGAAGTATTATAATTTTATTTAACTTTATAAATAATCGAAACATCCGAATGCATCCATGGTTGCAGATAAATTAAATATTCTAGAAGCCTCCATGCAAAAATACATTGTCAAAAAAAAAATATTTATTCAAAAAAAACAATCATATTCTAGAACGACCCTTGGCGGGTATAAAAGAGCCACGATCAGCACTAATCAAATCAGTTTAATATCGGCTATTGTCTGATTAGTTTCGAAGTTTAAAATCGACCATTGTCTGATTGGTTTCAAAGTATATATTTGACTGTTGTTTAATCGGTTCAAAGTATATAATTGTTGTTCAATCCAGATCAACTTATAGTTGGCATTTGTATAAGTAATTCAAAGTTTGACGTTGTGTTAAAAAATTAAAATAATTGTTGAAAAAGAAATTGGATTCTCATTTTTTTTAAACAATAAAATCAGGTTTTTTATTTGTTTCGTAAAAACTTTTCTTTAAAAAAAAACATGAGTGTCATTTTAATTACAAAATATTTAGTAAAATCTTTTACTTATATATTTATTTTTGTTTTTGTCGAGTATCGGAATCATTTGCAGGTTCGGGCAGCGCTCCTTTCAGGTATAAAGAGAGCCAAGATACCACGACAAGTGGCGACCGTGACAGGACCAGAAGACGCACGGAAGAAGAAAGGAGTTACAATGGCAAGCCGCAGCATTTCCATGCCACGTCTGTGAGAGATGATGGAGGCCAAAGGGCTGGGCAGCACTGGGTCTAGAGAGGTCTTACAGGCAAGATGGGAGGAGCACCAATCTAGGCAACAAGAAAAACCGACTTCAAGGACTCAAGGACCAGCCAACCCTTCATCAGAACGACAAAGAAGTTTGGTATCGGACCCGGAGGAGCCAATTGCATCAACAATGGAAAAGATGTTCGCGGCTTTGATGTCAAACTTCAAGAATTCGGATGAAAGAATGGGCGATCGACTTCAGGCGTCTGAGGAGAGAATGACAAATCGACTTCAAGAGTCTGAAGAAAGAGTAGACGAACGAATGAGTTGGGGGAACAAATGATAAATCTGAGAGACGCGTGCATACAGCGGATCGACCAAATAACCACGGATGTCGAGACCGTGAAAACCGACATCGCTAACATTAAAACCGATATCATTGAGAATCACATGCAAATCAAAGGCAAGGAGGAGAAGATACACGATCAATACAATAAAGTCGTGGATGACATTATACGGATCGAAGAGGGTCAGACACAACAACTGTGCGACATGCGTATAGCCCCTGAAGAGGTGACTACAGTCATTCGATCCGCCGTATTAGGCACGATGACGCTTCTGTCAATTATGCCGGAGTTCAGTGGTAGACCGGCGGATGATCCAGTGGTTTTTTTGAACAGAGCGACGGCATTACTACGACAAACGCACCTGCCAGTAGATTGTTGGGCCGAAAGGGTGACAAAGAAATTAACAGGACCAGCCAAATATTGGGCATTAATGAATCGTGGGTTGGGCTACACCTTCGACGAATGGAACTGGCAGTTGGAAAGCTTCTTCAACAGTGTCGGAAGAAAAGCAAAAGTCGAACTGGAATTGATGAACGTTTCCCAACCCACAGGAATAAAGACAGAAGCGTTCGTAAATATGAAGGAAATATGAATATTTATTTTTGTTTTTGTCGAGTATCGGAATCATTTGCAGGTTCGGGTAGCACACCTTTGAGGTATAATGAGAGCCAAGATCCCGCGACAAACACAAAAAAAAAATAAAACCTCTGGGGCTCAAATCTCCTCAAAAAGTGATACAACCGAGGCTGCACAAACAAACCCAGCCGAAACACAAAAAAGTTCAGGTGCATCCAGCCCAGCAGAAATTCTGGACGACAAAGTCTAGAATCCTTTCCTGAAGGTGGAAATGGAAAATCTCTCGGGTGCAGCCCAGAGAAAAGCAGTTGAAAGGAAAGCCACAGGAAAAGTGATCGTGATCTGAAGATGGGACTCCAAGCCCGATACAGATCTCGAAAAAACGCAGAAAAGGGGAACAGGCAAGTGCTATTAATACCTTTGCTGAAACCGCCGCAACAACAAAGATATGCATTGTATTGGGGAGGTATCCTGAGGTCAAATTGACTCAGGAACAATCCAAAGAGGTGCAACTCTCGATACTACATACCCTTATTAGCCAAGAGCTCGTTGAGGGCCCACAATATCGGGGTTGCCACCTGGACAGGGGGACCCTCTTTGTGCGGTGGATAGGAACAACAGCCATAAACTGGCTCATGGAGAATGTCCCAAATATCAGACTATGGGATGGAGCGGAACTTGTCGTCGGGGATGCAAGAGCCTTGATGAACACATCGAAAGTTCTGCTTAATGCTCCCCAGATCTAAAACTCTGTTGAAACCGGCAAAATAATCCTAAATAATTTCAACTCTTGGAGTGCAGAATGCAAATCTGCACACTCAGGAGTAGCAAATTATCAACAGAACGAGGACCAATGCGGGACACACCATCGTGCTGGAAGTGAGTGCAGCGGATCTGGGGTTAATTCAGGACCGAGGGTTAAAATTATACCTCGTGCTTGGTCAAGTCAACCTTAGACCACTGAATACATCAAAGAGAAAAAATAATGTCTGATCTTCGGATGCTTCAGATAAACCTCCAGCACCGTAAGGCGGCTTCCGCTGTCTTCTGTCAGATTGTCCTGAAATGGGGAATTTCCATAGCTCTGATCCAGGAACCTTGGGCTGTGAACCATAAGATTCTTGGACTAGGAGATACAAGAGGACAAATTATTTACGATAAAACCTCGGAGAGACCCAGAACTTGATCTATGCAAGAAATTACATCAATGTATTGACGCTGTTAGAGTTTTGCCAGAAAGATTTAACAGCAGTAAAAGTATAATACAACATTGGGAATGGAACTGGAATAATACCCTATGATGTATCTACTCCACCACCATCAACAGAGATGGAAGACCTGATCCAGTATTGTGAGGGAAAAAACCACCAACTGATCATGGGATGCGATGCAAACGCGCTTCACACTGCGTGGGGTAGCACAAACAAAAATACAAGAGGCGAGTACCTCTTTGATTATATCATAGCTAACAACTTAGATATAGTTAATCAAGGGAACAAGCCGCCTTTTATTAACAAAGTTCGGAAGGGAGTCGTGTAACACTGAAGCACGTATGAAGTCAATGGTAAAATCAAGAAATCGCTAGTATCTCATGAACCATCTGCATCGGATCACAGACAAATCTATAACAATGTAGAGGTGAGAACGGACCAATGTACTATGCAATATCGGGATTTGAGGAGAACTAATTGGGGCGAATAAAATTCGACAGTAAACTTCAAACTCGCCAAAATCCCGAAAAAAGTTAAAACAGTATTGGATTGAGCTTACTGCAACCGAGTTTCAGCAGGCAATAATTAACTCTTTGCAAGAAAACTGCTGATGTCTCAAAAGACATCAGCAAGTCGACTTGTTGGTGGAATGAGGGCCTAAGGAATCAGTGGCGAAGGGTTCGCCAGCTATTTAACAGAGCAAGGAGGATAGGGCACTGGGATTACTACCATGAAGCCCTTACCGAATACAAAAGATCTCTGAAGAAAGCAAAAATGAACTCATGGAGGAAACTCTATCAAGATGTTGAAAACACATTTGAAGGAGCAAGGCTCCCTCGTATCCTGGCGAAAAAACGCTTATACCATCGGGTCACTTCGTAAACCCGATGGTGAGTATACTAGCTCCGAGCAGGATACACTCGAGACACTGCTCCAGATTCATTTCCAGGATTCGGTGGCAGTGGATGGTGAAAACCTTTCTCAAGAGCAGCTTAACCAGGGTCTTCCACCAACTGGCGAGGACTGTAGAAAAGCGACGATTACCTATCGAATGGGCAATAATCTCATTCGACCCCTACAAAGCACTGGGACCAGATGGGATACACCCAGTGCTTTTACAAAAACGAGCAGAGCACCTTTTAACTTTGGTTGGTCATATATTCAGGACAAGCCTGGCTACGGGTTATATCCCAACAGTATGGAAGCTACTAAGAGGGACCTTCTGGCCAAAACCGGGGAGGCTTAACTCCACGGGAAAGGACTTTAGACAAATTAGTTTGTCATCGTTTCTACTGAAAACAATGGAACGACTTATAGGATTTCATTTGATTCAGGGGGCATTGTCAAAAAATCGAGGAAAGATTCGCAAGGAAACAAACCACCTTGTGCGTTTTTCTTGACATAGTGGGGGCATTTGACAATGCTTCTTACAATTCAATGGTTGATTCCGCAGGTCGGCACGGAGTAGAAGACACCTTTTGCAGGTGGATAAAATCCATGCTGATAGGAAGAAGAATACAAACTTCCCTTTTTGGAGAGTCAGTCACTGTGAGAGACACAAAGGGATGTCCGCAGGGTGGTGTCTTATCTCCACTCCTGTGGAGCATGACAGTGAACAACTTACTGACGAACCTCAACCAAAATGGATACTACACACAGGGTTACACGGACGACAGTGTAATTGCAATCCAGGGTCGCTGTGAAGGCACATTCTCGGAGCTTATGCAAAACGCTCTAAGATTCTCACAGAAATGGTGTATCAATCAGGGATTGGAAATAAACCCTGGTAAGACCGCAGTAATTCCATTCACAAGTAAAAGGAAGGTGGATAACATTAAACCACCAATCCTCTTCGGTGAAAGATTACAGATCACAAGGGAAGCCAAGTTCTTAGGAGTAATTCTGGACTCTAAACTGACATGGAACCCTCATCTGGAATACATAACAAATAAGAGCAAATCTTCTCTCATGCTTTGCAAGAGAGCATGTGGAAAAGTCTGGGGTCTAAAACCCAAAATGATCCACTGGCTCTACACAACAGTAGTCAGGCCCATTATAACCTATGCTGCTCTAGTGTGGTGACCAAAAGTTAAGCAGATTACTGCACGCAAAAAGGCTGTCCAGGATCCAGAGACTGACCTGCTTGTGCATCACTGGATCCATGAGCAGTACACCTACAGCTGCCATGGAAGACATACTGGTCCTATCGATTGTCCTGCAATAACAGCTTGATTAATGAAATCATGTTGTACATGCAAGTATCGTGGGAACATCAATTATCTCAGACCCTGTCTTTGAAATGGGCACAGATATACTTCCCAAGACAAACTCCTTCTCAAAACCTTTCACTGTAGTATGTGATAGGACCATGTGGTCGGAAGGAGAACCACCCTACCTCAGGAAAGGTATCGTCTGGTATACAGACGGATCCAAAACACAAAAAGGGGCTAGGGTGGGAATCTACGGTGAGAGACCTAATGCAAACATAAGCCTCAACTTGAGGAAATATGCCACGGTCCTCCAAGCAGAAGTCTACGCCATACTGGCTTGCGTCCGTGAGAACCTACGTAGAGGCTATATAAATCAGAACGTATGTATTCTGTCGGACAGTCAAGCTGTTTTAAAAGCCTTGCCTGGAACTGAGGTCACCTCAAGGGTAGTCAGGGATTGCCTGGAGGAACTTCTGAAACTGGCAAAACGGAGCAATGTTAAATTGATCTGGGTGCCGGGTCACAGTGGTTTCGAAGGATATGAAAAAGCGGTTACCTTAGCAAAGAAGGGAGTTGGAATGCCCTTCATAGGCCCAGAGCCTATTTAAGGAATTCCAGAGACTGCATGTAAACAGGTGATCAACAAGTGGTCAAATGCTAAACACCGTGATCACTGGGAAAAGGTACCGCTTCAGAGTGCAACAAAGAGGTTATCTCTCGATGTACTGAGACAGAACAGCATGCAACTTTGGAGGGTTACCGGGTTCATTACCGGGCATTATCCCAAGCGGAAGCATCTGCACATAATGGGACTCCATAACGGGTCCATTATGTGCAGATTGTGTGGCGAGGAGGAAGAAACATTCAGCCATATAATCTTTGACTGTGAACCTCTGGGTTACAGCAGATACAGGATATTCGGTGTATCTCACCCCGAATATATGAACCTTCGGGAGAACCTGATAAGCAAGCTCCAGGCTATTGCCAACATATGGGAGAAACGAGTCTCGTCAGACTGAGGTAGAAAGGGGAGCACAATGGACCATAAGATCGAAGTGCAATATTAATCAATCAATAAAAAATACCGTCTGTAATCCTGCCTGTAAAAGTGTAAGCATAGTTAGTGCTTCAACTAGGTGTGACGTACTACCGTGCTCTATGATTAGCAGTTAAAAATAGGATATGCATTTTATAAAGCCTTTAATAAGGCTCAAAAAATCATTTATATATTTACATTTTCATGAAAGCACAAAAAGCTACCCACCATGAGGCTTTTTACACCATGAGGCTTTTTTATATTGCATCATAGAACTAGTAAACATGCAATGATTTGTATAACATTGTAATAACATTGTATAATTAATTAGTCAGGACTTCTAATAAGTAAAGTAGTTATTAATGTTAAATGCCTTAAAATTATTATATACTAGCTGACCTTGCATAAAAGCAAAGATATTTCGGATAAATTCTGGTAAAAGCAAGGATATTTCAAAAATTTACCTTAACCATCCGCACTCCTTGGTGTGGGCTTGTTTATTTTTCAAAATGGAACATTTTTTGTTTTTGAATGTTTTATATCGCTTACGGTTTTAAAGTTAGATATTTTCACACCCCTGGGGGGCGTGGGTGTGTAAGCTTTTCCAATTTTTCTTTCCGTTAAAACCATATTCGGACTATTACGAACATTTAAAAAAATTAGCCAAATCGGTCCAGCCGTTCTGAAGTGATGCAGTTACCAACGGACAGCATTTAATTTTTATTATACAGATTTACGTGAAGATGACTCCAATGTAATTATAAATAATATTAATAAGAGTTTCTGTAACTTGAATGACAATTTTAGAAAATGTGTGCTATTAGATTGAGTTTAAAGCTACGTTTTACCATTTGGTAATTGATTGAAAATGGTCGTTGGTCATTTTGTGGATAAAATAGTAACTTGTTTAACTGATTATTAATATTAACACATTGACTGTGATTGTCGATATTAAATCATTCTTGCATAGCGCGGGTGTTGAAAATATGTCGACTTGGGCGTTTTAATCTCACTAATCCTGACTCAACAATAGATCTATTGATAACTCACCATTTTGGCCACAACGTCTGTTGGCAAAAAAGAAACCAAATTTAATGTGCAGTATTATTTTCTTTACATATAAAAGAAAAATGCCGAATTGTTTGGAGAATACTATAAGAGATAGCAAAATAATGATAAGAGAAAACCCTAGTAAATTTTCTTTACGACTTCAGAATTTCAAAATTCCAAACCAAACCGTTCTAAAGCTATAGTTTCCTGACAGTTCCATAAACTTTTGAAAATAAATTATTTGTCAATAAATTTTAAATATGAAAAAATTGACATTTCAAACTGTCAAAATTTAGAAAAAATATTATTATTTGATATAAATAGAAACACATATAATGGATTATTCTTTCGGTTGTTTTTTAGCCCTGCCTTAGGTTAGTTCTCAAAAGTAAGTTGTTCTCGTTCTTCCGCCAGAGATAAATAAATGTATTCATTCTCAACATAACCAGCACAGCTTATAGGCGCAGACTAGATGGGGCCACAACCAACGTGTCAACTAAATTTTTATGCTGGTAGTTTTCCCAATATGCAGTAACACTTGTCGTGCGCAGTTTCATACTGAATTGAATTGAAGTTCGAATTAATCTGATACTATACGTATATGCATAAATGATTACAAAGACACTTGCGTATTTTAAATACAATACTGATAATAGATTAAATATTACAATTGAGATTAGATAAATATTTAAAATACCTATAACTCTTAAAACGTCTCTAATAATGAATAAATACATAAATTATCTTACATAAAAATGTTAAGGAAAACAAATATATTAAATTATCACTTTTCTTTTTCTTACAGCAAATTTTTTATCTATAACATACTTCAATGTGTGTAATATCAAAATATTTATTATTTTTACTACTTTTTAGGCCAAATAAGTCAATTTTGAAAAAGCTCTCGTTTTCGAAAAAAATGAAATTGGGTACACTTGTGTAAACTCGATAACTATTCAATATAGTATTTCAAATCATTCTATGTAGAGAGAATTCGAAAATATTCTATGAAATGGAAAATGTGGTGGATATGTTGATAAATATTCTGAATATTATTAAAATAACCAAAGAGAACTCTAGGTTTTTGGAAATTACTTTTAAAATTTTGCGCCAATTCCTAGAACATTTATTTGTATTTTATAAATACGTATTTCGACTACAATGTAGTTATGATTAGATAATTCATACTGATGATGGTATGAATTATCTAATCGTAACTATCTCTGGGATGTGGATTCAGAGATATGTTGCTTGTTGCTAATTTGGTGAGACACGCACCAAATTAGAAATAAACTTTTAATAGGGGATAAACCTCTTCTTGCCTCAAGCCTTCTAGGCAATTTTTAATATTGCATGATTTCCTCCCATTCCTGTACCAAATATTTTCGAAGCTGTTGCAAGTACCTTCGACAATTTACAGTCTGCTCTGGTGGTATAATGGACCATAAAAATAGCGCTCATTTTTCATAAATTATTAATTGCTTGTGATTCATTCGGTTTTTGAATAAATGCATGAGATAAAAGTTGTTCATTATAGATAAATATACTTAAAACCAAAATATAATAAAACTTTTATTTGAAACATTCTTTTATTCCCAAAACCCAATGAATAAGGTACAAACCAATTGAAAAAATTGGAAAAAGAGCGCTTGTTTAGTTATCTACAGTGTACGGTTGGCTTTCTGGGCCGTAAGTTCATTACAGCAAATCTTCTAACAGTTCTTTAATCATCAAGATATTCTTTTATTGAAATAAGTTAACTTCCATGTACAAAACACGTGTAGAGCATTGTCAGCAATTAATTTCCAATATGATGACATCGTCCTATCCGATTCACTCCATAATTTTCTTCAAACCGCATTCGAGAACACTCTGGGCTAGTTGCCTACCAGAGGTGTAAAAACGTATCCTGATGATGACCCAAGGGAACCCGCCTCCACGTCACTTTTACTGGTTCTGGAGGTTCCAAAAGCCTCTTGTTCCGTAGTAATTTTTCCGTCTTTTGCCATATCCCATTAATTAATTAATTGCTGATTGTGATCCACCCCGAATATTTTATTCCTCTGGTACTCGCCATCTATCTGGTGAGCATTTTCCTATCCGCCACCTGAGGAGGTGCCAGTTCAGCAACTCGATACACGATATAAATATATAAATATATATATATATATAATATATATATATGTATATATATATATATATATATATATATATATATATATATATATATATATATATATATATATATATATATATATATACATATCGTGTGGAGTTGGAAAAATTACCTAAGCTACTTCAAGCTGCTGGATAAAGTTATTTAACCCAAAAAAGCAGCTAGAAGAGAGTGTAGCTACTTAATAGGTACTACAAACAAGAGGTAACAAACCCCACTCAGGAAAGTACTAGAGTGTATAGGGAATAGGAAAGATGTATTTCACGTTACACACTGCACTGAAAGAAGATCAAAAAGGAAAGAGGGAACAAACAAGGGCGTTGGAAACCAACGTAAACCAATGTCGGAGGAAATTAGAGATGCTGAGTGGGTAAGGGTGTGTCAGAAGAAAAAGAGGAAAGATGTGGATACATTTTTAATTACCCCACATGAAGGTTCATCGTATGCAGACATCCTAAAAATATAAAAAAGCAAGTAGACCACATGTATGTGGAGTAGAGGTACAAAGAGTACTCAGTACAAAAAAAGGTGAAGTTTGCATCTAGATTACAGAGAAATCTAAGGATGGTATTAAAAATTTCAAGAAAACTGTCGGGGGAAAGAAATATTGATAACACCGCAAAGATGAAACTAAAAAAAAAATAGAGACAGTGGTGATAAGAGACATCAATGAACTCGAAGAAACCTGGGGCAGTTTATACGCATGCATACCTTCTTATGCCAACCAATGCCGCAGGAAAATTATTACAACGAAGGAGAATACGATATGGGTGGACATACTGTAGAATTGAGAAAAAAATATCACCCACACGATGCTTCAACTGCTGCAGGTATGGACACAGACCAAAAGCCTGTTAAAACGAAAAAAGAATAAATGCATGCTTGAAATGCGGGAAAGAAGATCACAAGACAGCAACTTGTCCAAATGAGGAGAGATGCTGTGAATGTTATTCTAGTGGTCATAGAGCGGATAGCGTCCCGTCTTTCGTACTTTGGTGGAGCAAATCAGGAAGGAAACAAAACCTAGAAGATTAAGATCCTACAATGCAACGTAGTCGTTAGACTTGGAGTAGACTTATTAACTGTCTCCGAACCCAACATTTAAATGAGCAGATCTAATCAAGGATATAAGCACAAAAAACAAAACGTTGGTATTATGATCATAACACCGAAGCCAAAAGTAGTGGGAATCAACGCTGAAAATGAGGGGTTCTCAATAGTGGAAACTCTTGAATAGAATTCTTCGTTTACTTCCACATTTATTTTCCTTCATTTACGGTTGCAACATTTCACCAAATTGTAGCATGCAGAAGTTCAACTACCCAGATAATCTTGAAAAATCCACCCGAGAGCAAATAAAGAGTGTTTTATTGTAGGGGACGTCAACTCAAAGGTAAAATTGTGCTGGAGTAAATTCATGGATAAGAGAGGGAAAATTTTAATAGATTGGGTTCCTTCCCTAAATCTGATAGTAGACAAAGGTAGTGATCCTACATTTATCCGCGGCGGAAATTGATATCCGCGGCTAATAATTGATATTACTTTGAACACAGACCTGATAGCTAAAAATACCAAAATTGGATGGTTGATGAAACGCTGAGTGAACACCAATACATTGAACACGAACTATGGGACGAAGCACTCTCTTAGGCATGGTAGGACCTTGTCGTTGGTGGAGTGGCTTAAGTGCATCGATGAAGGGCTATACTACGGCATCGGTAACTATGTTACTCGCAGGAATATCCATGCTGGACAAGATAACCTTGAGAAGCACGACCAAGAAACCATGCAAAACCCAGGCTACGGTGCGAGGTATTCTGCCTTGAGAACTAGCCGAAGGCTAGGGCAGCAGGGTTAAATGCTGTCATAAACAATCCCTTTGGAGCAACTGGCGAACTTCACTGTATAAATGTCCGCCCTGAACCATTCCCGAATTGTCCAAACTATAAAATCTATCACACCCATGATTAACAATGTATGACTGGTTGCTGGGCTCCGGTTCGCCAATTAAGAGTCAAAATAAAAAATAAAATAAAAAGAGATGAGTTGATTGAAAAACCTAAAAATAAATTAAAATAATAAAACTAGCTTATAAACCTATTATTAAAACCAAACTAAAAAACTACCAAATAAAACTTAACTAATGTATATTAAAAGTAAAACTTATGAACTAACGATAAAATGATTTTAAAAAAATAAAAAAATAAAGTTAAAACACACAAGGAAAGGTTCACGCGAAGTCCATTATCCAACGGAATCGTGTGAACAGCCATGCCTGTAGTGATAATTACACGGAATGTTAGCTATTTTTGTAAAACTTGCAAACAACGGTATGATGAGCAAAAATTTTTTATTGACGGATGAAATAAAAAAAAAACAAGGCTTCTAATATCATTGGATTCGATACGAGTAAGATCGCTTACAATAAATTGAACGTTTTTGAGATTAGAAAAGTTAAAAGAATAAATCGCGATTGTTTTTTTATATATAATACAATATACATTTACGATCGAATCGTATAAATTTGAATTAGTGAAACTACAAACGAATCCGGATATTGGAAAGTATATCCACCTGGATTACACAACAACATCACGTGGACAAATGGTTGCACATCATTTTGGGATAATAAAGCATATTACCTTCGGATTGTGGTGGTTAATTCGCCTGGCAGGATCTACTACATTTAGTGGCCTCAATACAACGTAATAAATTGGATTTACCATACACTAAATAAATCGAGGGTCGGGTGCTTTGATTGCCGCCACTCGCCGGATACACTGAGGAAGTCACACTCACGGTAATTCATGGGATCTCCCGAGACGCTGGATTTTAGATAGTTCTTCATAGGACGTCATCACACTACGCGTGCTATCGACGGGCGTTCGATACCCCGTCTATTGCTCGTGCCAAGTGGATCGTCACAAGTGACTCCCGTATTCGGTTATAGTCTTCCGAGAATCCAACCATCCCATCAGCTCGATTTAATAATAATTATTCTACATATGGCGTATTTTATTGACAACTGTTTCACAGTTGAATTGTGCAATTTTCAATTAATTACCGACTATTTAGATCGTATGTTAACGAACAAAAAAAAACAAATAAAAAACTGCGATCAGATGTTATATTCTATTAGTTATTAATTTTTCTACAAATGATGTATTTTAATTGAGAACTGTTTCACGGTTGAATTGTGTAATTTACCACTGATTATTGCACTATTCAAACCAATTTTTACGAGTAAAAATTCTTACTATTCGACAGTTTCTTTTTCTGATAGTAGTCTATGTGTTAAATTGCACGCTGCCTTAGTGGTTGATTATACTGCACCACCGTTTAACCTAACATATGTTTTTTACGACATTCAAAAATTAACGCACATATGCACATGCGCACATACCGGATTACCACCTCCACATTTTAGTACGTCATCAGTTCTTCAACACGACGAATAATTTAATGCCTCCAACTCATACTGGTCATGCGCCTACATCAGCATACTCTAATAGTATTCTAGCACCTACGTCACAACTTGGTCCATCTTCACCTCCACACTATGTACAAGCGCCATATGCATAAACCAGTCACAACAATGAGCCAGCTCTCACGACAACTACCTCCAAAGAAGACGTCACACCATCTCGAGTGATCCAATTTATGAGGTCAAAAACTAGCCTCAACTCGTCACACCAGCGAGATATACACGAGGTAAACCTTTAACTCAGATATTTATGTGACTCAATAAATAAAATCTCCTTCAATCACCAGATCTTTAACCAAAATAATAATAAATTCAAGATCCCAGCAACAAGATCGGGAGAAAGTGACAGCACTTATCAGATTAAATACCAGGTGAATATCGGCGAATTCTTTCGCAACTTCACCTGGTGTGACGGATCCAGCAAACCAGGTATCATACGGTTTCTCGAAGACGTCCAAAAGCTCGTCGACCTGCGCGTCCTGGAGGAGAAACCATTACTCTCGCACCTCCTTCAGTATTGCGATGGAAATCTGTTGACTTTGTGGGCCACACACATCCAGTTGTACCCCACCTGGAACTCCATTTGCTCCTGGATACTCGACGTGTTCTTTGGACCGGCAGACAGGTCCTTGCTCATCTCGAAGCACCTGTACAGATGGCAACGTCCCGACGAATCGTTCTCTTCTATCGCTCACGATATCAGGCTGAAGGCCAAAATTATTGGAGCCACGTTCAGCGAACGGGAAAAAAACGGTCCCCGACACATTTGAAGTCCTGGACCTAGTCACACAGGAAGTTCGGCAGATCTCCGACCGACACGCGATGTACGCGCTAATGGAGCAAAATTCAGGTAGGCCAAAGCCTACAAAAAACTAGATACGACCTCCAACTCCTCAACAACCAGTCAAACACAACCTCGTCGTCCTCACCGCAGTCTAACTGGTCATATAAGTAAAAAATAAAAATATTTGAATCATTCATATCATAAAGTAATAAACCTTAGAACATGATTCATAATATAATTGTTGATCTACATTATGGTTTATGAGTCATAACCATCCCTTGTCTGATATTTAATATTCGTCATGAACATGATATATTAGTCACTTCAGACGTCACAACCAACACAGTATATAATGGGTCAACTCTAGGATGGAAAACAACATTAATTCAGAAGATTTTGACCTGTGCTCGTCTTGTTGGATTATATGTTCATTTGTTACAAAATAATTATATTCAATTTATTTTATTTTATTTTATATAGTGCTTTGTGAAATTAAATTGTTATTTAACTATTGTAATAAAAGTGTTTGTAAAGTTTAGAAAATAAATTAATTTTTTTCTAAACCTTCGGGGTGACGGACATAAATGGCGCAGCCGATAGGATTTTTCTAGAGAATTATAAAAAATTTTTTCTTAATGAAATAACGCGTAAATTAGTGAATCTACCAAAACATAGGAGAAGTTCGCTTAGTGGCTTTCAAGTCTTTGTAATGCACATCGCAACCTACTAAATAAATAAATTATGTTATGTCGACAACACTATCTGGTGGTCACTCGAGCATATTACTTGGTAACTGGAAGCAACTCAATTTTAAAACTGGTTTTCGGCGGTTTACTAGAATTTAGTGGTAGCAACAATTGGTTTTGATATTAGCAGTTTGAAAAATATGATGTGGATCAACATTCTGTCATGCATGTAAGTCAACTTTACTGTATGCAAAAGTAATCATAAATGCCTAAAGTTCCATCATTTATATCCCTTAAAAGAAAGAATATTCTACCCAAAAATCGGAGAATTGTTCGTAGTGGTTCTGAAAGCTCATTATCAGAATCAGAAAGTACAATCGAAATCACATCGCACGATTCAGAAATCGAAAGTTTAACACAAATTATAGAAAATATTAAAATACCAGACGACAATCAAATATTGCCAAGTGCACCTCTCGCTTCATCGAGTTTATTAAATTTAAGTATACCTAATAATTTAAAAACTAACATGACTTTACCAACTGAAATAACTCCAATGGAGATTATCAGAAATATGGCCACCTATGATGGGTGTGCTGGAAAATTATATTCCTTTATTCTAATGGGAGACCACGTACTCAGTGGCCCTAATGAAAATCATCCTGTCCGCTTAGGATTTATTAAAGAAAAATTAATAGGAGACGCTAGTCATGCTATTATAGCTGCGGGTAACCATGGTACCTGGCAAGAGATTAAAATTTGCTTAAAAATAAATTTTTCAGACAAACGAACGAAAGCACACATTACTTCGGTTATAAACACATTAAGACAAGGAAACAGGGACATAACACAATATTATTCATACGCTAATGAATACCAAAATTTATTGCTAAACACAATAGAAAAAGAAGGTCGTTTAGCTGATTACATCAGAGGACAAATTGATTCCTATTAGAGTACTGTACTTGAATCATTTATAGTGGGACTTAAACCCGAATTAAGTGCTACTATACGTGCTGCTAAACCTAATACTTTAAAAGAAGCCTATGACTTATGTATTAATGAATTAGCCATACAAAGATCATGCTACGAAAGAAATAGAGGAAATTTGTATATATCTGAAACTAGACCAATACTTTAAACTAGTCCGGTATACAAACCGCCTCATAAAGTAGAATTATCTAGACGTAATTTGGCTTCATCGGTATACAACACCCCAAACAATCAGACCAAAGTCAGACCAAATTTCGAAAGTAAAAATTTACCTGTACATAGAGCTAATCTACAACCAGCCAAATTTTTACCAAACCAACCAAAAACATTTTCTACACCTCAAAATTTTCGACCACAAACATATAACCGAAACGTGTGGACTAGACTGCAACTTTCACAATATTTACAACCCAAAAATACTCATACGAACCATAGACTAATAAATAATATTAATAATTATAAACCAACACCCATGGATATATCTAGTGGTAATACACGTCAAATATTACATCACAACAATTTAGATACCGACATTTCATATTACGAACCATTATTAGAATATAGTAACGACTATAATTATGAATACCCCTCTGAATATTACGAACAATATATAGCTCAGGATATCGAACCCACGGACGATCATAATAATGATAGTTTGGAATATCAAGTAGAAAATCCAGAAGATGAAAATTTTCAGTTAGAAGCCTCAAAACGACCGGTTTCGTAGAATTTAATAATATTAATGAAAGCACTCTCCCATATATAACTATTAACAACTTAAAAATTTTAATTGATACGGGAGCCGATGCGAATTTTATATTACCAAAACACTGCATAAATAGTATCAAATATCCAGTTAAGGCAAAAGTTACTACAGCCTTGCAAACCCATTTAATTACCGAAAAAATAATTGTAGATTACATTGCAGAATTTAATAATACACAATCGATAGAATTTTTAGTTTTTGATTTCCATAATTATTTTGACGCCATAATAGGTAGTAATACCCTCAATCGCTCAATGTTATAATTGATTGTCAAAACGACATAATTTCTTTCAAGCAAAATTGGATCAAATTAAAAAAGAAAAAAAATCACAAATTCGTAGCAATCAATCTTTTAGCAAATGAACAAAAAGAAGTAATACTTCCGGTAACTATAAAAAACGGTGACGTATTCATTCAACAAATCCTTTTGAATAGAAATGTTTAAGTAATTGACGGTTTATATAAAGCGGAAAATAATAATGCATCAGTAATGATTCAAAATAATTCTAACCAACCGCAAACAGTAATAGTTAATCATCCCCTCCTCGCAGAAAAACTACATAATTATAAAGTTTTATATAACATAAATAATAACTCAGATGACACTTACGATTTCGAATTCGCCAAAAACAATTTACGAATAAATCATCTAAATAGTGAAGAAAAAAATAACTTAATAAATTTATGTGCTAGATATAGAGACATATTCTATGATCTGAGTAATATAGGACCAATGACCTTCACCTCGGACGTTAAACATGAAATTAAACTAACAGACGACATACCGGTATATGTAAAAGGTTACCGATTACCATTTACACAGAAATTAGAACCACAAAAACAAATAGACGAATTATAAGATAAAAATATCATTAGACACTCAAACTCCCCGTGGAGTGCACCCAGTTTTATTATCAATAAAAAAGTAGACGCATCAGGAAAACAGAAATTTCGTTTAGTCACGAACTATCGTAAATTGAACGAAAAAACAATTGATGATAGATACCCTATGCCGAACATATCGGATATCCTTGATAAACTTGGTAAGTGTAATTATTTTTCTACACTGGATTTAGCATCAGGATTTCACCAAATTGAAATGAAACCTGAGGATATAGCTAAATCGGCATTTTCGGTGGAACAAGGTCACTATGAATTTACATGAATGACCTTTGGCCTGAAGAACGCACCCGCTACCTTCCAGAGAGTTATGGATAATATGTTGCGTGAATACATAGGTAAAAATGTACTAGTTTATATGGACGACATAATTATATACAGTTCCTCTCTCCAAGAACATATAGAGGTTCTTACCAAAATCTTTAACAAATTAAGAAAACACAATTTAAAAACACAACTTGATAAATGTGAGTTTCTCAGAAAAGAAATAGAATTTCTTGGACATATTGTAACAACCGATGGGATAAGACCGAACACAAAAAAAATTGAAGCAATCGACAAATTCCCTATACCCAAAACAATCACGGAAATAAAATCTTTTCTCGGACTAATAGGATACTATAAGAAATTTTTCAAAGATTTTGCTAAAATCACCAAACCGTTGACAATGCAACTAAAAAAGGACAAAATTGTGAATTATAGCGACCCACAATATATCCAAGCATTTGAAAAGTGTAAGACATTGTTAAAGGGAGACCCCATCTTACAGTACCCTGATTTCGAACAGTCATTTATATTAACTACAGATGCTAGTAATTGTGCTATAGGGGCTGTGTTATCACAAGAAAAAATTGGATCAGATAAACCAATAACATATGCCTCAATAACTTTAAACAAATCAGAGTGCAATTACTCTACCATAGAAAAGGAACTTCTTGCAACTGTATGGGCCTATAAACAGTTTCGACCATATTTGTATGGCCAAAAATTTAATATCCTTACAGACCACAAACCATTGAAATGGGTATTCTCTTTCAAGGAGCCTAATTCTAAAATCTAAAATCATATTTGCAATACAAATACCGGTATTCTCCGAATTAGAATTTAAATTAATACGAATCCATCCTCTAGTCGAAAACGGTAAAATGATCACCATCAACTCAAACCACATCCTTTACAATCCTTCTTATTTTGCATTCATAACAAGTACAGACTTTCAATTACTAGAACATGATTACATTATAAAACCTATTCTGCTCAAACTAATTGAAAATAATACCTGCGAAATCAACGTATTGGAAAATAAGCCAAGCCATTGCCAATACATGAGATTAAAACAACATAGTATATTAACAGAACTAATTGATAATAATTTCCTCATCAACACCGATTCTCCAATAAACATTTCAACTACCTGTAATAAAAACCTAACTAATATGGAAAACTCTACATCAAATTGGAATTTTGCACATTGAATTTATTCGGTATTACGTATGGGACAGTGAGAAAATATACTGAAGCAGAAATGGAATTAATTTTGTTTAATAAAATAAACTACACCAATAATCATACTAAATGGTATTCACATGGATTGAATGATACTACATTGGAAAATACAGAAGACATCAAATCAGAAAACAATTTAACATATCTATATTATATGAACTGGAAATATTATTTAGTCACTATCATTATAATACTATTAATAACAATTCTCGTTTCATGGAAAATACATGGATGTACCAACAGCAACAGAGTTATCGTACAAATGGACCAACAATCAAATAATCTTGCAACTACTAAGAACTTGATAAAACCATCTAACCCATTAATCAAATATAATTGAAATTTCCTATTAAAAGGATAATTTCAGTCTGCGTCGGGAGGAATTTTGTATCCCATATAAGTAAAAAATACAAATATTTGAACATGATTCATAATATAATTGTTGATCTGCATTATGGTTTATGAGTCATAACCATCCCTTGTCAGATATATAATATTCGTCATGAACATGATTCATATTGTTCGTTTACATACATGATCTATGAATCATGCATAACCATACGCTTATAACCATCACTTATCAAATATAATATATTCATTATCACCATCAATAGTCCAAAGTATCATCTTTAATATATATTAGTCACTTCAGACGTCACAACCAACACAGTATACAAAAGGTCAAGTCTAGGATGGAAAACAACATTAATTCAGAAGATTTTGACCTGTGCTCGTCTTGTTGGATTATATGTTCATTTGTTACAAAATAATTATATTCGATTTATTTTATTTTATAAAGTGCTTTGTGAAATTAAGTTGTTATTTAACTATTGTAATAAAAGTGTTTGTAAAGTTTAGAAAATAAATTCATTCTTTTTCTAAACCTTCGGGACGACCGACATAAATCGCTCCCCATTCAAATCTACCGACGATTCCCGTAACTGTAGGCCCCCTTACATACGATTGTCTCCTGGACTCAGGAGCAAGTCATAGCTTCTGTGCCAAGAAGAAAGCAACCGCCATAGTCAAGCTTGGACTAGGCAAGGTCATGCCGATCACCTCTCAAATCGCGTTAGCTGATGGTACGTTGAACAACGTCCTACCTACGTCCTACCTACGCTAACCTAAAGCTTGATTATGGGGGTCAATCTTTTGAAGCACATGAAGGCCGTCTTGAACTTCGACACAAACACGGTGACCTTCATGTTCAACCTGGAGAGACCTATCACCATGTTTCCAGGGGCAATATACACCATCAACAACATCGTCTCCTCGCCTACCCTAGGGAAATGCAGTCTTCGCAAGTGGAGTCACAACTGACCTGTTTCAGGGATATTCTAACGGATGAAATCGGTTGCGCCCACGACAACTGGTACACAATACGCCTGAGGGACAATATTCCAGTACGCTCTCCACCATATTCTCTATCTCCACCAAAAGCAGAGGAAATGGACTGCCATATCAGTGACCTTCTGAAAAAGGGCGTTATCGAGCCCTGCCGTAGCGAGTACTCCTCGCCGGCTTTCTTGGTGAAGAAGAAGATCGGTACAAACAGGCTCTGTATAGACTATAGACACCTCAATTCGAAGGTCGTCTTCGATGCCTTTCCATCCCCGAACATGGAAAACGTCTTTCAGAGCCTGAGCGGCTCGTCCTTTTACAGTTCTATAGATCTCAAGAGCAGTTTTTATGAGATCATGCTCTCACCAGGATGCCGGAAGCACACCGCATTCTCTACGCCGACAGGGCAATATTCCTTCAGGACTGTCCCCTTCGGCCTGAGTGTCAGCCTGCAAGCGCTGAACCGCCTGATATTCGAGTTATTCGCAGACCTCCGGTACAAATGTGACATTCTCGTCTACAGCTCCACCTTCAAAGAACACCACGAACACCTGGAGACGGTTTTTTCCATACTCAGAGACACGGGGTTGACTGTGCGCCCAGATAAGATGCAGCTGTGTCTACCCAGCATCAAATTTCTGGGTCACATAATCTCCGCGTCAGGAGTAGCTGTGGACAGGTCGAAGGTAGCGGCTGACCTAACTAAGGTCATTCTTGGGTATGACGTCGTTCTTCTCGAGGTTCACACCCAGGTATGCAGAAATCGTCACCCGTCTGAATGCACTCAGGAAGAAGGACGTTGTGTACCAATTTGGTGAACCCCAAATAGCTGCGTTCGAAGCCGTGAAGCGAGCCCTTACGGAGGCTCCCGTTTTAGCATTCCCGGACTATAAACGGAAGTTCATCGTCCAGACCGATGCTACGGTGTCGCGATAGCTGCTGTATTGCTCCAGGACTTAGACGAAGGCCTTAAGGCTATCCAGTATGCAAGCAGAAAATTGACTCCCGCTGAGGTGAAGTGTTCTGCTTACGAACTCGAGAGCCTAGCCGTTGTCTGGGGCCTGGAAAAATTCAAGCAGTACCTCTTAGGCACCCGAATTTTGCTTAACACCGACTCGGCAGCGTTGAGCTGGATGATGAAGGACGCCAAACAACTTGGTCATGTAGGCCGTTGGGTGCTAAAACTGTCTCAGTTTGACTTCGACGTAGAACACAAAAGGGGGCCCACCAATGTCGTGGCAGACGCCCTACCGCGACTGTTCACCGTCCACGCAAGTCCCACAGACTCCACTGAAGACGACGCCCAAACACACACGACTGACGGACAGACTAATAGACTCACCCTGCTGGACGAGGTTCCACAAACCTTTACCTCCTTGCAACGTCTGCAGGGAGAGGGCCCAGAGCTTAAGCTCATCATCAAGCGCTTTTGGGCCGGAGACTAGAATTGTTGGGAAAAATAGGTTGCGGCGGATCCCATTCCCAAAAGCAATGACGGAAATGATTTTATACTACCATCACGACAGTATCGCGTCAAATCACCCCGGTATTACTAAGATCTATCGGACCATAGCCCTCCGGTTCTGGGGGCCAGGATTGTTCGATCACGTCCGGAGATACGTTAGATCCTGTCCGGAATGTCAAAGGTGCAAGCCCCACAATCAGCTACCTGGAGTTCCGTTAGCTTCAAAAACTCCACAATGCCCGTGGGATAGAGTCTAAGTTGACTACGTCGGTCCATTTTTCATGACCAAGAACGGCTTCAGGTGCATCCTCACCCTCTTGGACTGAGTTAGCAAGCGGGGCAGGATTTGGTTACACTTCGGACCTCCCCGAATTATCGTCACTGACAATCACGCCGCGTTCACAAGCGAAAAATTTAGGTTCATGTGCCTAAAGTGGGGCATCAAACACGTACTGTGTTCCCCTATCACCCCTCATCGAACGCGGTAGAACGAGTTCACCGTGATATGAAAAGTGGTATGACCATTATGTTGAGACAATACGCGACTACTCATAAAGAATGGGATCAATTTATCCCGTATTTCCAATACGCACATAATGGTCAATACCACGATTCTATCCAGTGAACCCCCTCGGTGGTATTTCTGGGTCGTTCAGTCCTGACCCCATTGGACCTAAGATGGGACCTTCCCGAGCTTGTAGGCCTCGAGCCACCACTTGACCTCGAAAATGTCCGCGCGTGTCTCTCCAAGGTCCATGACCGAGTAAGAAACTTCCACAACGCCAAACGCCCGAAAGAACACCCGTTTGCCGTGGGGCAAATGGTCCTACAGAAGGATCGTAGCGGACCTCAGTTTGGCGAGGCAAAGAAATTCACCGCATGGTGGTCGACTCCGAGGAGAATTCTTCGCTTCACGACCCCTGCGTCATGCGACCTTGAAGACGTCGAGACTAGGACGCAATATAAAGCCCACGTCGAAGAGCTCAAGCCCTACAATGACCGAAGGGACGAGGAGATCACTTAGTTTCTGAAATTGCCTGGTATTTCATTTGGAGCGGGGGAGAATGAACTATTCCCGAATGGTCCAAATTATAAAATCTATCAAACCCATGATTAACAATGTATGACAGGTTGCTGGGCTCCGGTTCGCCAATTAAGAGTCAAAATAAAAAATAAAATAAAAAGAGATGAGTTGATTGAGAGAGGGACGTGAGACTAAATTAAAGTAAAACTATAAAACCTAAGACTAAATTAAAATAAAACTCTAAAAACCTAAAACTAAATTAAAATAATAAAACTAGCTTATAAACCTATTATTAAACCAAACTAAAAAACTACCGGATAAAACTTAACTAATGTATATTAAAAGTAAAACTTATGAACTAACGATAAAATGATTTAAAAAAAATAAAAAACTAAAGTTAAAACACACAAAGAAAGGTTCACGCGAAGTCCATTATCCGACGGAACCGTGTGAACAGCCATGCCTGTAGTGATAATTACACGGAATGTTAACTATTTTTGTAAAACTCGCAAACAACGGTGTGATGTGAAAAAATTTGTTATTGACGGATGAAATAAAAAAAACAAGGCTTCTTATATCATTGGATTCGATACGAGTAAGATTGCTTACAATAAATTGAACTTTTTTGAGATTTGAAAAGTTAAAAGATTAAATCACGATTGTTTTTTATATATAATACAATATACATTTACGATCGAATCGTATAAATTTGAATTAGTAAAACTACAAATGAATCCGGATATTGGAAAGTATATCCACCAGGATTACACAATGGACAAATCGTTGCACGTGGACAAATCGTTGCACAGCATTCTGGGATTATAAAGCATATTACCTTCGGATTGTGGTGGTTAATTCGCCTAGCAGCAACTACTGCATTTAGTGGCCACAATACAAGGTGTGTACATTTTATTTAGTCACTCTCTCTCTCTCTTTCATATCTTTTAGTTGGAGGTTTCCTTAAAAAAAAAAAAAAAAAATACGAATAAATGGGATTTACCAAACACTAAATAAATCGAGGGTCGGGTGCTTTGATTGCCGCAACTCGCCGGATACACTGAGGAAGACACTGAGTAAAAATTCTTACGATTCGACAGTTTCTTTTTCTGATAGTAGTCTATGTGTTAAATTGCACGCTGCATTAGTGGTTGATTATACAGTACCACCGTTTAACCTAACATATGTTTTTTAAGACATTCAAAAATTAAACTTTACCTTTCCTTTTTTTTTACTTAATTGTTTTATAAAGATATTTTTGTGTTAATGAAACAATATGCCTCATTAGGAAAAACAATACAGTTTTTTTTAATATATATTTACAGTTATATAATCACTTACAGCTCTTGACAAACAGCGTCCATCTTAACCACTGCTAAACTATGTGCTATGCTAATAAGTAGGTAGGTTCCATTGATAAGCAACTACCCGCACAGCTGGCGGTTATAGAGTTGGACAAGCTGACTACAATTAATAAGCGCGCTGTTTGAATATAGTTTTGTCAAACTAGGTGTCATATTATTAGAGTAGATTCTTCAGTTTATACACTTACGAGCTTCCACAAATAAGATCTGCGCAATTCCATAGATGGTCTGAGATTTTGGTACAGTAAATAATTGTAAAAAAAGTTTTCATGCCCCATCCCCATCAAGAGGCCGATGGAGTAGTAGACGGCTTGATTTACTCGTGGGACCGAAATGGTAAAGAATATACATGATAATAATTATTATGGGGCTCAAAAAATTTATTGGGTGCAGCCTGGAGTAAAGTAGCGGAAGAGAAAGCCAGAGCTGAGGAGAAACCGATTTATCCGATAAAGAGGAAAATCCGAACAAAAAACCCTGCAGCCTTGTTTATCTCAGAAACAGTAATACCTGTGGGGTCCGATTCAGGGAATCAATTGTTGGTAAACCCACACGAGAAGCGGTTGAGATCTGAAGATGGGACTTCAAGCCCGAAATAGGCAAGTGCTATAAATACCTTTGCTGAAACCGCCTCAACAACAAAGGTGTACATTGCATTGTGGGGGTATTCTGAGGTCAAAAAGACTCATGAACAATCCGAAAGGGTGCAACCCTCGATGCTACTAACCCTCATTAGCCAAGAGGCTCGTTGAGGGCCCAGAGTATCGAGGCTGCCACCTGGACAAGTGGGCCTCGTTGTGCAGTGCATAGGCACATCAATTATAAACTGGCTCGTGAAGAACGTCCCAAATATCAGGGAGGGAGCGGAACTTGTCGTCGGGGATGCAAGAGCCCTGATAAACACATCAAAAGTTCTGCTGTGATGCTATCCAGATCTATCCAGATCGTTGAAACGGGCAAAATAATCAAAACTCTAGGAGCGCAGAATGCTAACCTGCGCACCGAGGAGTTGCAAATTATCAACAACACAAAGGCTAATCCGGGACACACCATCACCTGGACGCGAGTTCAGCGGATCTGGGGTTGATTCAGGACCTAGGGTTTAAATTATACCTCGGGTTTGGTCAAGTCAACCATAGACTACTGAAAACATCAGAGGCAAAAAAGAATGGTAGATCATCGGATGCTTCAAGAAAACCAGCACAGTAACGAGGCCTCTGCTGTCTTCTGTCAAAATATGCTGAACAGGGGAATTTCCATAGCTCTGGCCCAGGAACCTTGGGCTGTGAACGATAAGATTCTTGGACTAGGAGGATACATACTAGAGGATACATTATTTACGATAAAACCTCAGATATATCCAGAACTTACATTTATATAAAAAGGGACATCAATGTCTTGCTGCTGTTAGAGTTTTGTCAGAGAGATTTAAAAAAAACATAAATAAAATAAAAAAATATTTTTAAATATATATACACATGAGGTTATTTGAAAGGGTGGATAGAGGACGAAATTCTAAGATGAAAAGTCCTTGGTAATTTTTGCACCTGACCCACTGTTACTCTAGAGCACGGTAGTACGACAGGCCGAGTTTAAGGGGCTTTTTTCCTTTGCGCTTACAGGAAATTACTATAATTTCTATATTACTATAGAAAATATTAGAGCAGTTTTGACCCCGAAATATGTTCTGAACGAAACGAGCAATAGTGCTGATTTTTCGAATATAAGCTATTCGGGGAATTATAAGAGTCTATTTTTTCAATCACCGTTAAGAAACAAACGATTAAAAAGTTATTCGCATTCAAAAGTCGTTAAAAAGCGAGAACGCCTACAACGCCTATTTTGGCCATACATAATCATAATTCCAGAGCCTAGACCATAAGTCCTTAAAAGTTGATATTTGCCATACAGTTAGATATAGTGACCAAACCGAAAGGATATTAATCAAACCACGAAATTTATATCTGGACATGGAAAACCTTTTGCATTTTTTTTTAATAAAATTAACATAGGAAAATAATATTGCTGCTCTATGATTGGTCCGTATATTTTATATTTTTACTAAAATGCAGAACACACAATTTGTGAGATTTGTGAACGATTTTTTAAAAATTTGTTGCTCCACTCCACTTCCAGAAATGCTGGAAGGATGTGGTTTTTTTGCATTCGAAGCAAAATTTTTGATACCATAAAAATGAATCTTTGGGAAAATTTAATTTTCCCAACGGAACATGTGGAAAATCAAAAATTAAATTTATGTGCTTCAGTATAAGGCATTTCCGGACATTTGATAAGGACGCTATTATTTTCATTCGACGAGAAATATCTCAAAACCTATTTATAGATCGAAAAAATTGAATTATCCCAAAGCAACATCCGAAGAAATGGGAAGAAACTACATTTGTTGAAGAAATTTATAATATTTAATAAATTGAAAAGATGTTACGTATCAACCAATAATATTACAGTATGATACTAAGCCAATCAGCTTACAGTATTTGCGTGTGTTGTAAAATTGTAAAATCACTTACCATATATATATATATATATATATATATATATATATATATATATATATATATATATATATATATATACATATATATATATATATATATATTTATATATATATATATAAATAAATATATATATCGTAGGTCGATATTTTGACCTTAATATTCGAAAAATTTATAAGGATTAAAGTTGTAAACACTCTGACGGTTTTAGATAGAAAATTAAATTTATTAATATCTCTGTCCACATTGGACTTGAGCAAAAATGATAAAGTGATGAATTGTAGCAAACTTGATTTCCTACAACATTGTTCCTTTCGTATTTTTCGATTGATCTAGTATTAAGAGAGATATTTTATATTTTGTGTTTGAATATTGGTTGAGTTTTCTGATATATATATATCGGCTATTTCCGCATGTCCGTCCGTCTGTCTGAGGACGCAATAACCCATGAACGAAAACAGATAAACACCTAATATTTGTGTGTGCGTTCTAGAACAAAAAAGTAAGGTCAAATTCGTTAATGGGCAATTATTAGTTTTAACTGAAAATGAAATCCGCTCTTCTTTCATTTCGATGGTGGTTTTTTGCGCCGACTCAAAATTATTTAGATATCTACGTTAGTGTAGGATGTCATTTTAAATCGAATATGGCGGCCACCGCAAATTGCGATTTAAAATTTCCACATTAATCCCTATGATATGGGTATCAAATAAAAGGGCTTGATGAGCAAAACACAGTATATAAAGTGACGTTATTCCAAAACCAATATGACGGCCGCAGCAAATTGAGATTTATAATTTCCACATAGACTCTTATAATATGAGTACCAAATGAGAGGACTTGATGAACGAAACACAGTATATAAAGTGACGTTATTCAAAATCCAATATGGCGGCCGCCGCAAGTGGATATTTACAATTTCCACATTAACCTCTATGATATGTGTATCAAATGAAAGGGCTTGATGAACAAAACACAATAGGTAAAGAGATGTCATTCTAAATCCAATATGTCGCCAGCAAATGGAGATTTATATTTTCCACATAAACCCCAGTAATAAGGGTATCAAATGAAAGGACTTGATGAGCGAAACACAGTATACAAAGTGATGTCATTCTAAATCCAATATGGCGGCCGCAGCAAATGGATGTTTACAATTTCCACATAAAGCCCTATGTTATGAGTATTAAATGAAAGGGCTTGATGAGCGAAACACAGTATATAATGTGACGTTAATCATATTCCAATACGGACGCCACCGCAAATCGTGAATTATAATTTCCACATTAACCCCTTTGATATGGGTATCAAATGAAAGGGCTTGATGAGCCAAACACAATAAGTAATGTTTAGTTATACTAAATCCAATATGACGGCGGCCGCAAATGGAGAGATTTTTAATTTCCTCATAAACCCTTATGATATGGGGATCAATGAAAGGGCTTGATAAGCGATATATATATATATATATATGTATATATATATATATATATATATATATATATATATATATATAAATATATATATATATACCTTTCAAAAGGCAGTGATATCCGATCAAAAACATAAATTTAAAATAGGGCCGAGTTTTCGAGGAGATACTTCATATGATAGGTGCTCTTTAATAAGTGATGATATACCAGTTAAATTGCCGAGCTATTTATAACGTAAACAGCGAAAACTAAAATGTAAGAACACTTTTTAAAGAGCAACTATTAGATGAAGGATCTGCCAAAAAACTGGCCCCTTTTTTACATTTATGTATTTGATCGGATCAGATATTAATTAAATAAAGTAACCAATTGGAGAAGCGAAATTGAATTTGAAAGGTATATATATATATATATATATATATATATATATATAAATATATATATATATATATATATATATATATATATATATATATATATATATATATATATATATATATATATATATATATATATATATATATATCGCTTATCAAGCCCTTTCATTTGATCTCCATATCATAAGGGTTTATGAGGAAATTAAAAATCTCTCCATTTGCGGCCGCCGTCATATAGGATTTAGTATAACTAAACATTACTTATTGTGTTTGGCTCATCAAGCCCTTTCATTTGATACCCATATCAAAGGGGTTAATGTGGAAATTATAATTCACGATTTGCGGTGGCCGCCGTATTGGAATAAGATTAACGTCAATTGGAGAAGCGCGTTAACAGAATAAGAAACACTGGGGAGCTCTCAATTCAAAAAAAATTCATTATACCTGTTAACTACATTTTTTGTTAAAAAATTTAAACAATGAATCACCCATAATCTAGCTCACTAGAATATTGAAAAAAATTATACTCAAAAATTTATTAATGTTTTTTGCACTGGTCAAGTCAATTGCAATTTATTTACTGTTTAAGACTGAGTTTTTATCAGATCTTTAATTTTTGAGGTCCCATAAAACTATCCTGACAATCTTAATGATAAACCAAAAATGAAATTTTCAAAAAATATTTTGTTCAAGATAAAGAACTTTTACACAACTACCGATCGATTCCAAAATCTAATCAGCTCTTAACTTTAAAAAACGTCAAATGCCGCCGTAAAATTTCAGCGTAAGAAATCTAATAAAATCTGAATAATTCAGTTAACTAAATTTTTTGAATAAAATGGGTAGATTTTTTTCAAAAACTTTTTAAAACTTTACTATAAAAACTGTACTGGATTTGAAACGCATAAGATAAGACTCGCTATACGGTAGTGGTGGGGAGAGCTTGCTCCCCTCACGTCTCTCTGCTGCCGCTACGTGCATTCTCCAGTATTTCTTATTCCGTTAACGTACTTCTCTAGTTGGTTACTTTATTTAATTAATATCTAATTAATGGTGGGTCAGGTGCAAAAATGCCCTAGAACTTTTCTTCTTAGAATTTCATCTCCTATCCACCCTTTCAAGAAACTCCATGAGTTTTTATTCATCCTATATATAATCTATATATATATATATACATATATTTAAATCTCAACTGTTTAACCGATTTTGATGAAATTTTCTACACTGTGTGTAATTTGGTCAAAATTGAGCATAGGATGGTTTTTATTTCGAATTATGGACTAAAAATTTTGTTATTGCAAATTTAAAAATACTTAACGACCATATTTCTTTTATTGGAGTTGGTTAAAATTTGTGTTGATTTTGTCATTTCCACGGAAATTCCACTTCAAAAAGATAACTATAAAATTATTTTATTAAATTTTGTTTTAATTTTGAAATGTCAATTTTGATTCTCGTTTCCATAGTAACTATTAACAATAATCGTTATATATCGTTCAATTTTGGCTATTAATAAATTTAATTTTTGCAAATACTAAAATCATATCAGTTATTATATTTCAATTTGATCACACTAAAATTAAGATCGCTAGAGAGTGATTTACGTAGTCTTAGGAAATTCGCTAAGTTAAAGCAGCTCCTGCGTAACGAATTATTTTTCCAATGAATTTTGTTTTTAAAAATGCTAGCAATTAGACGTACAAACATAAGTCGCAGAACTCGAAAAGGTAGAAGTGAAAGATACACAAGAGCAAGCCAAACTGACGAGCAACAAACGAGGAATGAAGTTGAACGGAATCGATGGAATCAAAATTAACAACATAGAAATGTTGCATTTAACCCTTATCAAGCTGCATCTAATTATAATGTGGAAATCAATTACAGTTCACAGCAAATCATTACTATTGGACCAATGAACGTTGTGTGTCAATGTTGATAGGCATTTAAGTTTGAAAATGAAGCCGGATTGTGTTGCGCGAGCGGTCAAGTCAAATTGATGCGATTGGTACCACCAGAAGAGCCACTACATTCGTTGGTTTCGGGAAATGGGCCAGATTCTAAACATTTTTTGACTCATATCAAGCAATAAAATAATTGATTTCAAATGACGTCATTTGGCGCAAAAAAACTTTAAGCCAAGTTTCAAGGTAACTATATTGAAAAACAATAAACTTTTACCACCACGTGCCTGATAAAAATACGTTGGCAGCTGTCAATGGAAATGGTGTATCAATTGAAATGGCTTAAAGTACATTTGTAGGTCGGTAAACTGCCATAGCAGAAAGAAGTGGGTGTGTTTAAAAAAAGTGATGGTGGAATGCGAGTACTGAGAAAGTATTTTGAGAGCAACATGGGAGAGCCACATGGTGGTACAAACACTTTGCTATACAATATCCTCTATTACTAAGCACCACCTATTTATTGGCGGTATTCGTTGGAGACTATACGGCGTTTGTTTTGTCACTAAAGTGAGTGTATCTACGTTTACCATGACATTCAGGTATTGGATTTTTATTTTTATTTATGAAAATAGTTTAATTTTATTAAATCAGAATTTGAAATTGGGCCATTGTCTAAATTCATTATCTGTTTTCTCAATTTGTATATGTAGATGCTTTCGTATAAATCTAATTCTGTGGGGTTTTGTACCGATTAAGGTAGTTTTAGATTCGATTTATCAATTTTGTGGTTGTTCTCAATAACGTGCGCCGCTATACACGATTTTTTGGTTCTCCCAAATTTCACATGAGCCAGATGTTCTTTGATTCGAATACCGATTTGGCGACGACTTTAACCAACATAAATTTTTGAATAGTATTGACAATTGACACCACATATGCCCGATTGTTTTTCATTACTAATTTTATCCTTAGGGGTGCCCAGTAACTGTTTGATTTTATTTTTACTAACAAGCGCTGTTTTTAAGTTGTGTTCCCAAAATTCTCTAGCGATATTATTTGTGCACGGGTGGAAGTACGTTAGTTTGCACCATTTAGTTTGTTCAACGTTGCCAATTTCTGGTGTTAGTCAGGTGGAATTGTTTCGTGCCAAAAAATTGAAAACAGCCATTTTGTGATGAGGTGGGCTGTTCGAATCGGCTGTAATGTATCTATAATTTGGAAATCAAAGCGTTGCATGCTAAACGCAGCCAAATTGAATTGGAAACATATAATTTACACCTAAAGATCAAGAAAACTCTGAATGATCAAGAATACTAAAACTCACTCATTTGGTATAGGGAAATTCAAATTGTCACTAAGCATAAAAGCATAGATAGTTGGATAGATAGATAGATAGATAGATAGATAGATAGATAGATAGATAGATAGATAGATAGATAGATAGATAGATAGATAGATAGATAGATAGATAGATAGATAGATAGATAGATAGATAGATAGATAGATAGATAGATAGATAGATAGATAGATAGATAGATAGATAGATAGATAGATAGATAGATAGATAGATAGATAGATAGATAGATAGATAGATAGATAGATAGATAGATAGATAGATAGATAGATAGATAGATAGATAGATAGATAGATAGATAGATAGATAGATAGATAGATAGATAGATAGATAGATAGATAGATAGATAGATAGATAGATAGATAGATAGATAGATAGATAGATAGATAGATAGATAGATAGATAGATAGATAGATAGATAGATAGATAGATAGATAGATAGATAGATAGATAGATAGATAGATAGATAGATAGATAGATAGATAGATAGATAGATAGATAGATAGATAGATAGATAGATAGATAGATAGATAGATAGATAGATAGATAGATAGATAGATAGATAGATAGATAGATAGATAGATAGATAGATAGATAGATAGATAGATAGATAGATAGATAGATAGATAGATAGATAGATAGATAGATAGATAGATAGATAGATAGATAGATAGATAGATAGATAGATAGATAGATAGATAGATAGATAGATAGATAGATAGATAGATAGATAGATAGATAGATAGATAGATAGATAGATAGATAGATAGATAGATAGATAGATAGATAGATAGATAGATAGATAGATAGATAGATAGATAGATAGATAGATAGATAGATAGATAGATAGATAGATAGATAGATAGATAGATAGATAGATAGATAGATAGATAGATAGATAGATAGATAGATAGATAGATAGATAGATAGATAGATAGATAGATAGATAGATAGATAGATAGATAGATAGATAGATAGATAGATAGATAGATAGATAGATAGATAGATAGATAGATAGATAGATAGATAGATAGATAGATAGATAGATAGATAGATAGATAGATAGATAGATAGATAGATAGATAGATAGATAGATAGATAGATAGATAGATAGATAGATAGATAGATAGATAGATAGATAGATAGATAGATAGATAGATAGATAGATAGATAGATAGATAGATAGATAGATAGATAGATAGATAGATAGATAGATAGATAGATAGATAGATAGATAGATAGATAGATAGATAGATAGATAGATAGATAGATAGATAGATAGATAGATAGATAGATAGATAGATAGATAGATAGATAGATAGATAGATAGATAGATAGATAGATAGATAGATAGATAGATAGATAGATAGATAGATAGATAGATAGATAGATAGATAGATAGATAGATAGATAGATAGATAGATAGATAGATAGATAGATAGATAGATAGATAGATAGATAGATAGATAGATAGATAGATAGATAGATAGATAGATAGATAGATAGATAGATAGATAGATAGATAGATAGATAGATAGATAGATAGATAGATAGATAGATAGATAGATAGATAGATAGATAGATAGATAGATAGATAGATAGATAGATAGATAGATAGATAGATAGATAGATAGATAGATAGATAGATAGATAGATAGATAGATAGATAGATAGATAGATAGATAGATAGATAGATAGATAGATAGATAGATAGATAGATAGATAGATAGATAGATAGATAGATAGATAGATAGATAGATAGATAGATAGATAGATAGATAGATAGATAGATAGATAGATAGATAGATAGATAGATAGATAGATAGATAGATAGATAGATAGATAGATAGATAGATAGATAGATAGATAGATAGATAGATAGATAGATAGATAGATAGATAGATAGATAGATAGATAGATAGATAGATAGATAGATAGATAGATAGATAGATAGATAGATAGATAGATAGATAGATAGATAGATAGATAGATAGATAGATAGATAGATAGATAGATAGATAGATAGATAGATAGATAGATAGATAGATAGATAGATAGATAGATAGATAGATAGATAGATAGATAGATAGATAGATAGATAGATAGATAGATAGATAGATAGATAGATAGATAGATAGATAGATAGATAGATAGATAGATAGATAGATAGATAGATAGATAGATAGATAGATAGATAGATAGATAGATAGATAGATAGATAGATAGATAGATAGATAGATAGATAGATAGATAGATAGATAGATAGATAGATAGATAGATAGATAGATAGATAGATAGATAGATAGATAGATAGATAGATAGATAGATAGATAGATAGATAGATAGATAGATAGATAGATAGATAGATAGATAGATAGATAGATAGATAGATAGATAGATAGATAGATAGATAGATAGATAGATAGATAGATAGATAGATAGATAGATAGATAGATAGATAGATAGATAGATAGATAGATAGATAGATAGATAGATAGATAGATAGATAGATAGATAGATAGATAGATAGATAGATAGATAGATAGATAGATAGATAGATAGATAGATAGATAGATAGATAGATAGATAGATAGATAGATAGATAGATAGATAGATAGATAGATAGATAGATAGATAGATAGATAGATAGATAGATAGATAGATAGATAGATAGATAGATAGATAGATAGATAGATAGATAGATAGATAGATAGATAGATAGATAGATAGATAGATAGATAGATAGATAGATAGATAGATAGATAGATAGATAGATAGATAGATAGATAGATAGATAGATAGATAGATAGATAGATAGATAGATAGATAGATAGATAGATAGATAGATAGATAGATAGATAGATAGATAGATAGATAGATAGATAGATAGATAGATAGATAGATAGATAGATAGATAGATAGATAGATAGATAGATAGATAGATAGATAGATAGATAGATAGATAGATAGATAGATAGATAGATAGATAGATAGATAGATAGATAGATAGATAGATAGATAGATAGATAGATAGATAGATAGATAGATAGATAGATAGATAGATAGATAGATAGATAGATAGATAGATAGATAGATAGATAGATAGATAGATAGATAGATAGATAGATAGATAGATAGATAGATAGATAGATAGATAGATAGATAGATAGATAGATAGATAGATAGATAGATAGATAGATAGATAGATAGATAGATAGATAGATAGATAGATAGATAGATAGATAGATAGATAGATAGATAGATAGATAGATAGATAGATAGATAGATAGATAGATAGATAGATAGATAGATAGATAGATAGATAGATAGATAGATAGATAGATAGATAGATAGATAGATAGATAGATAGATAGATAGATAGATAGATAGATAGATAGATAGATAGATAGATAGATAGATAGATAGATAGATAGATAGATAGATAGATAGATAGATAGATAGATAGATAGATAGATAGATAGATAGATAGATAGATAGATAGATAGATAGATAGATAGATAGATAGATAGATAGATAGATAGATAGATAGATAGATAGATAGATAGATAGATAGATAGATAGATAGATAGATAGATAGATAGATAGATAGATAGATAGATAGATAGATAGATAGATAGATAGATAGATAGATAGATAGATAGATAGATAGATAGATAGATAGATAGATAGATAGATAGATAGATAGATAGATAGATAGATAGATAGATAGATAGATAGATAGATAGATAGATAGATAGATAGATAGATAGATAGATAGATAGATAGATAGATAGATAGATAGATAGATAGATAGATAGATAGATAGATAGATAGATAGATAGATAGATAGATAGATAGATAGATAGATAGATAGATAGATAGATAGATAGATAGATAGATAGATAGATAGATAGATAGATAGATAGATAGATAGATAGATAGATAGATAGATAGATAGATAGATAGATAGATAGATAGATAGATAGATAGATAGATAGATAGATAGATAGATAGATAGATAGATAGATAGATAGATAGATAGATAGATAGATAGATAGATAGATAGATAGATAGATAGATAGATAGATAGATAGATAGATAGATAGATAGATAGATAGATAGATAGATAGATAGATAGATAGATAGATAGATAGATAGATAGATAGATAGATAGATAGATAGATAGATAGATAGATAGATAGATAGATAGATAGATAGATAGATAGATAGATAGATAGATAGATAGATAGATAGATAGATAGATAGATAGATAGATAGATAGATAGATAGATAGATAGATAGATAGATAGATAGATAGATAGATAGATAGATAGATAGATAGATAGATAGATAGATAGATAGATAGATAGATAGATAGATAGATAGATAGATAGATAGATAGATAGATAGATAGATAGATAGATAGATAGATAGATAGATAGATAGATAGATAGATAGATAGATAGATAGATAGATAGATAGATAGATAGATAGATAGATAGATAGATAGATAGATAGATAGATAGATAGATAGATAGATAGATAGATAGATAGATAGATAGATAGATAGATAGATAGATAGATAGATAGATAGATAGATAGATAGATAGATAGATAGATAGATAGATAGATAGATAGATAGATAGATAGATAGATAGATAGATAGATAGATAGATAGATAGATAGATAGATAGATAGATAGATAGATAGATAGATAGATAGATAGATAGATAGATAGATAGATAGATAGATAGATAGATAGATAGATAGATAGATAGATAGATAGATAGATAGATAGATAGATAGATAGATAGATAGATAGATAGATAGATAGATAGATAGATAGATAGATAGATAGATAGATAGATAGATAGATAGATAGATAGATAGATAGATAGATAGATAGATAGATAGATAGATAGATAGATAGATAGATAGATAGATAGATAGATAGATAGATAGATAGATAGATAGATAGATAGATAGATAGATAGATAGATAGATAGATAGATAGATAGATAGATAGATAGATAGATAGATAGATAGATAGATAGATAGATAGATAGATAGATAGATAGATAGATAGATAGATAGATAGATAGATAGATAGATAGATAGATAGATAGATAGATAGATAGATAGATAGATAGATAGATAGATAGATAGATAGATAGATAGATAGATAGATAGATAGATAGATAGATAGATAGATAGATAGATAGATAGATAGATAGATAGATAGATAGATAGATAGATAGATAGATAGATAGATAGATAGATAGATAGATAGATAGATAGATAGATAGATAGATAGATAGATAGATAGATAGATAGATAGATAGATAGATAGATAGATAGATAGATAGATAGATAGATAGATAGATAGATAGATAGATAGATAGATAGATAGATAGATAGATAGATAGATAGATAGATAGATAGATAGATAGATAGATAGATAGATAGATAGATAGATAGATAGATAGATAGATAGATAGATAGATAGATAGATAGATAGATAGATAGATAGATAGATAGATAGATAGATAGATAGATAGATAGATAGATAGATAGATAGATAGATAGATAGATAGATAGATAGATAGATAGATAGATAGATAGATAGATAGATAGATAGATAGATAGATAGATAGATAGATAGATAGATAGATAGATAGATAGATAGATAGATAGATAGATAGATAGATAGATAGATAGATAGATAGATAGATAGATAGATAGATAGATAGATAGATAGATAGATAGATAGATAGATAGATAGATAGATAGATAGATAGATAGATAGATAGATAGATAGATAGATAGATAGATAGATAGATAGATAGATAGATAGATAGATAGATAGATAGATAGATAGATAGATAGATAGATAGATAGATAGATAGATAGATAGATAGATAGATAGATAGATAGATAGATAGATAGATAGATAGATAGATAGATAGATAGATAGATAGATAGATAGATAGATAGATAGATAGATAGATAGATAGATAGATAGATAGATAGATAGATAGATAGATAGATAGATAGATAGATAGATAGATAGATAGATAGATAGATAGATAGATAGATAGATAGATAGATAGATAGATAGATAGATAGATAGATAGATAGATAGATAGATAGATAGATAGATAGATAGATAGATAGATAGATAGATAGATAGATAGATAGATAGATAGATAGATAGATAGATAGATAGATAGATAGATAGATAGATAGATAGATAGATAGATAGATAGATAGATAGATAGATAGATAGATAGATAGATAGATAGATAGATAGATAGATAGATAGATAGATAGATAGATAGATAGATAGATAGATAGATAGATAGATAGATAGATAGATAGATAGATAGATAGATAGATAGATAGATAGATAGATAGATAGATAGATAGATAGATAGATAGATAGATAGATAGATAGATAGATAGATAGATAGATAGATAGATAGATAGATAGATAGATAGATAGATAGATAGATAGATAGATAGATAGATAGATAGATAGATAGATAGATAGATAGATAGATAGATAGATAGATAGATAGATAGATAGATAGATAGATAGATAGATAGATAGATAGATAGATAGATAGATAGATAGATAGATAGATAGATAGATAGATAGATAGATAGATAGATAGATAGATAGATAGATAGATAGATAGATAGATAGATAGATAGATAGATAGATAGATAGATAGATAGATAGATAGATAGATAGATAGATAGATAGATAGATAGATAGATAGATAGATAGATAGATAGATAGATAGATAGATAGATAGATAGATAGATAGATAGATAGATAGATAGATAGATAGATAGATAGATAGATAGATAGATAGATAGATAGATAGATAGATAGATAGATAGATAGATAGATAGATAGATAGATAGATAGATAGATAGATAGATAGATAGATAGATAGATAGATAGATAGATAGATAGATAGATAGATAGATAGATAGATAGATAGATAGATAGATAGATAGATAGATAGATAGATAGATAGATAGATAGATAGATAGATAGATAGATAGATAGATAGATAGATAGATAGATAGATAGATAGATAGATAGATAGATAGATAGATAGATAGATAGATAGATAGATAGATAGATAGATAGATAGATAGATAGATAGATAGATAGATAGATAGATAGATAGATAGATAGATAGATAGATAGATAGATAGATAGATAGATAGATAGATAGATAGATAGATAGATAGATAGATAGATAGATAGATAGATAGATAGATAGATAGATAGATAGATAGATAGATAGATAGATAGATAGATAGATAGATAGATAGATAGATAGATAGATAGATAGATAGATAGATAGATAGATAGATAGATAGATAGATAGATAGATAGATAGATAGATAGATAGATAGATAGATAGATAGATAGATAGATAGATAGATAGATAGATAGATAGATAGATAGATAGATAGATAGATAGATAGATAGATAGATAGATAGATAGATAGATAGATAGATAGATAGATAGATAGATAGATAGATAGATAGATAGATAGATAGATAGATAGATAGATAGATAGATAGATAGATAGATAGATAGATAGATAGATAGATAGATAGATAGATAAGATAGATAGATAGATAGATAGATAGATAGATAGATAGATAGATAGATAGATAGATAGATAGATAGATAGATAGATAGATAGATAGATAGATAGATAGATAGATAGATAGATAGATAGATAGATAGATAGATAGATAGATAGATAGATAGATAGATAGATAGATAGATAGATAGATAGATAGATAGATAGATAGATAGATAGATAGATAGATAGATAGATAGATAGATAGATAGATAGATAGATAGATAGATAGATAGATAGATAGATAGATAGATAGATAGATAGATAGATAGATAGATAGATAGATAGATAGATAGATAGATAGATAGATAGATAGATAGATAGATAGATAGATAGATAGATAGATAGATAGATAGATAGATAGATAGATAGATAGATAGATAGATAGATAGATAGATAGATAGATAGATAGATAGATAGATAGATAGATAGATAGATAGATAGATAGATAGATAGATAGATAGATAGATAGATAGATAGATAGATAGATAGATAGATAGATAGATAGATAGATAGATAGATAGATAGATAGATAGATAGATAGATAGATAGATAGATAGATAGATAGATAGATAGATAGATAGATAGATAGATAGATAGATAGATAGATAGATAGATAGATAGATAGATAGATAGATAGATAGATAGATAGATAGATAGATAGATAGATAGATAGATAGATAGATAGATAGATAGATAGATAGATAGATAGATAGATAGATAGATAGATAGATAGATAGATAGATAGATAGATAGATAGATAGATAGATAGATAGATAGATAGATAGATAGATAGATAGATAGATAGATAGATAGATAGATAGATAGATAGATAGATAGATAGATAGATAGATAGATAGATAGATAGATAGATAGATAGATAGATAGATAGATAGATAGATAGATAGATAGATAGATAGATAGATAGATAGATAGATAGATAGATAGATAGATAGATAGATAGATAGATAGATAGATAGATAGATAGATAGATAGATAGATAGATAGATAGATAGATAGATAGATAGATAGATAGATAGATAGATAGATAGATAGATAGATAGATAGATAGATAGATAGATAGATAGATAGATAGATAGATAGATAGATAGATAGATAGATAGATAGATAGATAGATAGATAGATAGATAGATAGATAGATAGATAGATAGATAGATAGATAGATAGATAGATAGATAGATAGATAGATAGATAGATAGATAGATAGATAGATAGATAGATAGATAGATAGATAGATAGATAGATAGATAGATAGATAGATAGATAGATAGATAGATAGATAGATAGATAGATAGATAGATAGATAGATAGATAGATAGATAGATAGATAGATAGATAGATAGATAGATAGATAGATAGATAGATAGATAGATAGATAGATAGATAGATAGATAGATAGATAGATAGATAGATAGATAGATAGATAGATAGATAGATAGATAGATAGATAGATAGATAGATAGATAGATAGATAGATAGATAGATAGATAGATAGATAGATAGATAGATAGATAGATAGATAGATAGATAGATAGATAGATAGATAGATAGATAGATAGATAGATAGATAGATAGATAGATAGATAGATAGATAGATAGATAGATAGATAGATAGATAGATAGATAGATAGATAGATAGATAGATAGATAGATAGATAGATAGATAGATAGATAGATAGATAGATAGATAGATAGATAGATAGATAGATAGATAGATAGATAGATAGATAGATAGATAGATAGATAGATAGATAGATAGATAGATAGATAGATAGATAGATAGATAGATAGATAGATAGATAGATAGATAGATAGATAGATAGATAGATAGATAGATAGATAGATAGATAGATAGATAGATAGATAGATAGATAGATAGATAGATAGATAGATAGATAGATAGATAGATAGATAGATAGATAGATAGATAGATAGATAGATAGATAGATAGATAGATAGATAGATAGATAGATAGATAGATAGATAGATAGATAGATAGATAGATAGATAGATAGATAGATAGATAGATAGATAGATAGATAGATAGATAGATAGATAGATAGATAGATAGATAGATAGATAGATAGATAGATAGATAGATAGATAGATAGATAGATAGATAGATAGATAGATAGATAGATAGATAGATAGATAGATAGATAGATAGATAGATAGATAGATAGATAGATAGATAGATAGATAGATAGATAGATAGATAGATAGATAGATAGATAGATAGATAGATAGATAGATAGATAGATAGATAGATAGATAGATAGATAGATAGATAGATAGATAGATAGATAGATAGATAGATAGATAGATAGATAGATAGATAGATAGATAGATAGATAGATAGATAGATAGATAGATAGATAGATAGATAGATAGATAGATAGATAGATAGATAGATAGATAGATAGATAGATAGATAGATAGATAGATAGATAGATAGATAGATAGATAGATAGATAGATAGATAGATAGATAGATAGATAGATAGATAGATAGATAGATAGATAGATAGATAGATAGATAGATAGATAGATAGATAGATAGATAGATAGATAGATAGATAGATAGATAGATAGATAGATAGATAGATAGATAGATAGATAGATAGATAGATAGATAGATAGATAGATAGATAGATAGATAGATAGATAGATAGATAGATAGATAGATAGATAGATAGATAGATAGATAGATAGATAGATAGATAGATAGATAGATAGATAGATAGATAGATAGATAGATAGATAGATAGATAGATAGATAGATAGATAGATAGATAGATAGATAGATAGATAGATAGATAGATAGATAGATAGATAGATAGATAGATAGATAGATAGATAGATAGATAGATAGATAGATAGATAGATAGATAGATAGATAGATAGATAGATAGATAGATAGATAGATAGATAGATAGATAGATAGATAGATAGATAGATAGATAGATAGATAGATAGATAGATAGATAGATAGATAGATAGATAGATAGATAGATAGATAGATAGATAGATAGATAGATAGATAGATAGATAGATAGATAGATAGATAGATAGATAGATAGATAGATAGATAGATAGATAGATAGATAGATAGATAGATAGATAGATAGATAGATAGATAGATAGATAGATAGATAGATAGATAGATAGATAGATAGATAGATAGATAGATAGATAGATAGATAGATAGATAGATAGATAGATAGATAGATAGATAGATAGATAGATAGATAGATAGATAGATAGATAGATAGATAGATAGATAGATAGATAGATAGATAGATAGATAGATAGATAGATAGATAGATAGATAGATAGATAGATAGATAGATAGATAGATAGATAGATAGATAGATAGATAGATAGATAGATAGATAGATAGATAGATAGATAGATAGATAGATAGATAGATAGATAGATAGATAGATAGATAGATAGATAGATAGATAGATAGATAGATAGATAGATAGATAGATAGATAGATAGATAGATAGATAGATAGATAGATAGATAGATAGATAGATAGATAGATAGATAGATAGATAGATAGATAGATAGATAGATAGATAGATAGATAGATAGATAGATAGATAGATAGATAGATAGATAGATAGATAGATAGATAGATAGATAGATAGATAGATAGATAGATAGATAGATAGATAGATAGATAGATAGATAGATAGATAGATAGATAGATAGATAGATAGATAGATAGATAGATAGATAGATAGATAGATAGATAGATAGATAGATAGATAGATAGATAGATAGATAGATAGATAGATAGATAGATAGATAGATAGATAGATAGATAGATAGATAGATAGATAGATAGATAGATAGATAGATAGATAGATAGATAGATAGATAGATAGATAGATAGATAGATAGATAGATAGATAGATAGATAGATAGATAGATAGATAGATAGATAGATAGATAGATAGATAGATAGATAGATAGATAGATAGATAGATAGATAGATAGATAGATAGATAGATAGATAGATAGATAGATAGATAGATAGATAGATAGATAGATAGATAGATAGATAGATAGATAGATAGATAGATAGATAGATAGATAGATAGATAGATAGATAGATAGATAGATAGATAGATAGATAGATAGATAGATAGATAGATAGATAGATAGATAGATAGATAGATAGATAGATAGATAGATAGATAGATAGATAGATAGATAGATAGATAGATAGATAGATAGATAGATAGATAGATAGATAGATAGATAGATAGATAGATAGATAGATAGATAGATAGATAGATAGATAGATAGATAGATAGATAGATAGATAGATAGATAGATAGATAGATAGATAGATAGATAGATAGTTGCTATGGTAAAATTTATTTTATCAAATTCAAACAAAACCCTTTTAATTAATTATGTTTACTATACATTAAATTACTTTTAATATATTCCGACATTTCTTCAAAACATTTTCAAAACCCGTTACCACAATATAAGGGAGACTTTGGTTGAGAATTAGTTACAACAATAATAACTCAACAATAACAATTCAGCAATAATAATGATTTTTTGCATTCGACGCGGAATGACTTGAAACTTACGAAAAAAAATAGAAAAACTTTCATTTCCCCAACGCACCCCCTCCCCAAAAAGGGGAAAATCCTAAATTTTACCAAATTTACACTGCGCAGGATATATTTCAAGGGACAGTCTCATCTAGCAGAGCAAGTTCTATTATATTTACAGCCTTTTGTTGTAACTGCCTGACTCACACGCTCACAAATTTAACCCACTTGGTAGAAAGATGCGGTTTTTTGCATTCGACGTGGAATAATTTGAAAAATAAAAAAATACTTTCTTTATAGAAATAAAGAAATACTTTCTTTATTTCTCTTTTACTTTGAAAGTTACGGGAAACATTGGAAAACTTTAATTAATAACCCCCCCCCTCCGAAAATGGGAATTGCATTCATCGTCGAATACTTTTGAAGATACTTACGGGAACCATCGGAAAACTTTAATTTTCCCAATGCTACACCCTCGTAAATGGGAAAATCCCAA